>JANCMA020318719.1:0-11899 GCA_024336925.2 Zoanthus solanderi | reverse complement strand
GATGGATTAGTGTCCCGTCCAGGGGGAGTCAAAGACTCTCATCCGCTCAACACTACAGAAACCGGAGATAAGCGCCGACTCCATGGGTCACTAGGCTCGTAAAGGATTTAGCTTTATCGATCAATATTCTACATATACTATATTAATTAACAACTTAATTCAGTTCAATTGTTGGTCTGACTTTTTTTTCCTTTTTCTCTTTTTCTAAATTATTTAAAGTGCAATATCATTTTAAAATATTATCTACATAGTAATGAAATTGTTTTGTCATTACGCGTTTACTTTAAATGTTATTAATTATATTCTACGTTAATTAAATATTACGTTTGAAATTTGTTTACGTGGCTTCGTTCGTGGTAGACCATAGGAATTTCGTGTAAACGGTCCCAATTTGTCTTATCTTTTTTTCTTTTTCTTTTTCTTTTTCACTTTATAAACATTATGAATCTTTTTTGTATTTTTAAATAAAATTATTAAATTTAAAAATTGACTAAAAGGTGGCAAGAAATCTAAGAAAGCGAAATGTCAATACTTCTAATATGACGAGGAATTGGGCTGCACCCGGCTAGACTGCAGGGGCAAGAGAGTGGAGGGACACTACGGCATGTAAGCTTCCCATGAAATTCAAGATTTGAACAAGCTTTGTGATTGGCTCAATTAAGGTTGGGGTGAGTATTGGCTCAAATTTCATGTGAAGCTTACATACCGTACTTACCCAGTGGAGGCCGGAAGGAACGAACGAAAACACTGCACTTTTGAACGTAAAATTGTGATATTCAACACTAAAATGGCTAATACATGACGTTAATCTTCCGGCACTGGATTCATTCGGTAAAAATACGTGCTCACAGACAAATATTTGAACGAAAATGGTGGATATACTCGACCATAATGCAAGAAAAGTAGAGTGGAAACCAAACGGAAGGAACGAATCTATTCGAAAATCCATGATTTTGAACGCCTACTACTTGCCGCCAACAATAAATTTCCTGAATTCGGTAAGAAAAGCGTGCTGTCTCCCTTCGCTCGACAAGCAAATATTAAACTATTTATCGGTATAGATCTAGAAAAAGAAAACAGTTCGGGAAATCGTGTTTATTGTACACAGTTTTTAGAAGGGTATGTCAGTAGTTGTCGGACTAAAGTGGTGGCCTTTGAAAGAATCACTGTTTGTACATTTGTCAACGAACAGACACTTACCCAACCTCGTACCCAGGCTCATTTCACGCACGAGGTTGACACTTACCGTTAAAAAGTCCCCCTGGAATTGCTGGGGAGGATCTAGGAACATTAAGGAAAAGTAGTTAGGTTTTAAATCTTGTTATCACAAGCGCGTCAGTGGTGAAGATCTTAATCGAGTTATTTTAATAAAATAAACTGCTTTTCTTGTGAATGAAGAAATAAAATACAAACTGAACCACCCAGCGCGTGTAAAACCATGTTCATGACGTCAAAAGAAAATCCTCGAGCTATGATTTGCTCACTTGACAATAATCGATTGTTTCATTACCTTAATAATAATAAAATAATAACAATAATAATAATGATAACGATGATAATAATAATGACTTTATTTAGGTGTCAAATTTATTTAGCTGGCCAAAGGCCTACTAATTCGGGAGACCATCTACTTCTTCATCTCTCTGAGGTAGACGGAGACCTTTCACATGGCAGACACACATAAACAGACACAAATATGTCTCCGAGTGCCTACGGTTTGTCCTTATCCGAGAAGACGCAAAAGTCTGATCATTTCCACAATTTAGAGTAAAGGCAGCACCTTCTCGATTATTTTAAGGAGGCATTACGGTTAAACGCCACTTTTTGACGGCTTTTAGCGTTACTTTGATGATATCGCCGTCCATACTTTGAAATTTTGAAAATCCTCAATTACATTCACAGACTGAATGCAAAGGAACATCTTGAATATTCTCAGATATTTTGGATTAGATTTAACTGTGAAGTTTTAGAGGGTGGGGGAGGGAGATTGGTAGTTTTAAAGAGAAATTTGAGTTTTGGGATTTTAAAAAGTTAAAGTTTGGAAGTTAATAATTGATAGAAAATCGCCAAACCGTCCCCAAACCAAAGTTGCACTTGCGCATGGTCAGGAGGGACGGTTTGGTGCTTGTCCTAAAAAAATAAATAAACTATACTTTCTTCCTTGTTGGGAAATAATCGATAGAAAGTGAATCATAAGCAAGTAAATTAATAACTATTGTCTCTTGCATTCATCCTACATTAGATGCGCTTACCACACATGGACTGAACAGCGACTCAAAATCAAATCGATAAGTAATTCTTATACAAACCAAAGTCGTAACTACAAAACCAAATCTTTTTGAAGCTCATTAGAGATAAAACAGATTTCCTTTCAACAAGTATTTTGTTGCAGAACTAAACAGAACAAAATCCAAATCGATCAACGGTACTTATATATATGCAGTTATGCGATTTCACACCATTGACATAGCAGCATTCTGTCTGGTCACCTGGCAGTGCTAGACACAAAAAGCAAAAAGCATTGCATGCGAGCCAGTGAAAATACAACGAATTCATGCAATGAAGGAGGTTTACAAAGCTATAACTATTAAAACAGTTGGATATAAATTTTTAAAACTTATGTTATTTTTTTCTTTTTTGTCAAAAGGTGGAAACATGAAGGAACAGCTGGTAAAACAATAACTGTCGTCAGTAAATATTACTTAAATTATTTTATCCCTTTAATTTGATTTGTAAGTGAGTTTTCTAAGCATTTGCGTGTTTGCTTTGCATTTTTTAAAAAAAGTGTTAATTTGAAATCTTATAGAAAGTAGTTAATAAAATATTTATCTTTCAACATTTAACTAACATCCTTTACCTTTTAACATTGAACTCTTTGTTTACATATTTCTTTTTACCTTTTAACATTGAACTCTTTGTTTACATATTTTCTTTTACCTATTAACATTGAACTCATGTCTTTTACCTCATACCTTTTATTCTATTTTTAACCACGATCTTTTACCCCTTTATTTTTGTCTTTTATCTTTTGCCTCATTGATGTTTATTTTTCAAGTTCTCCAAGGGACTCCCTTATTCCTCGGGTTGTGAGTACGTCAGAACTCTTTCTGACTTTAATGGTTTGTACAAAGTGAAGAAGAACGTGCCGTAGTTGAATGATTAAGCACTTCCTAAAGAGGATTTGCATCCTCGCGTGACTTAAGAACATTCCTTAAAATATTTGACATTCTGACACTGTTACAGTATTTCTTTGACGGAGCTGCTATCCATGTCTGGTTTTTACCAACTGCATACTGAAAATAATTTTTGCTCGAAGTTGATGAGATATACAAAACACTTTGCATAATTTGGTTTTGCTTCCATAATTTTTTGGGAAACTTAAAATGTGATGTTCTGAATCAAGAAAGTTGCTCGACATGATGAGCTTTTTTGAGGTTGTATGTTTAAAAGGCTAATTAAAAGCTTTGACATTTTTCAAGATATTTTAGGATGAAATACAAAGTGACCATGAAAGTGGGCAGGAGGCGGCCCAAGAAGATGACCGCCTTAAAAAGCTAACTAGATATTATAAGAGAGTGTACAAAGCCAACTTGTCGCTTTGAGACCTCTTTTCTGATAAGCCGTTTAGTATATGATATTTTGTATAATAAACCATAAATTTTGCTAATTAATAGCTTACAAATTATGAATCAAAATCCAAAATATGCAAATTAGTAGGATTGTTTTTGCGTAACTCCAGAGTCACACGAGCATGCAAAACTTCTGCATTAACAATCGACTCAGTTTTAAGTTGCAAAGCCTAGTAACTTAAGTCAACTTAAGTTGATACCATTAAACTTTTAAACTTTCTTATCCAATAGTTTTGGGATGGTAAATTAGCGCTTAACAACTTTCATTATCTCATCTGAAGGACATTTAATCAAACAACAACGGTGTTTTAAACTCACTATTATATCGCCTCGCGTTAGATAATCAAACTTGATATTGGATTCAAAATTCCACCCTCCATATTTCCGGAGTCCTAAATTCTGGATTTCAGTTGAGAGCCTGGTGGAACATCCAAATGCATTGATTGCGTCTTCTCGTTCCTGCATTCCGACAACAGAATTCTGAACCCTTTCATTCTTTGCTGTTATAGTCTTTTAAAACTCCTTTTTATTAAGACCTCATTCCCGCCATGTTCCTCCTTTAATGAAGCCCTGTCTGAAAAGCCTGAAGATGAAGCAGCACCTGGGTATAGGCCTAGGAATGGTCGGGTGGGGGAAGAGTTTTAATAAAACGTTGACGGTATTTTTTGTGTGAATATTAGACCTACTTTTTAATTGAATTTTACAAACAGATTGGAATTTTCTTGAGGAGATTCCGGATTCTTGGAATCTCTGACTGGATCTAGATCTATAGGATAGAATTTGAGAGTGTTTTATAGTCCTCTAATTAGTGAAAGAGATTCTATCAGTTTGTATTAAGTATTTTATTATTTCAAAAGGAGAATACCAAAACACAAATCTAAGTTTAATGATTCCTAACTGAAATCAGTATTAGGTTCTTGATTACCTTACAGAGGCAATATATTGAACTCCTGCAGGTCGGGAGTCTAAATAAAAAGAATTTTTATGGAAAAATAATGAACAGAAATTTTTACTGGACAAAGAGAAGCTTCAATTCTTGAGGAGTTGATTCAAAAACTCCGAATTATTATTGGTTTGAAAATGAGGGGATCGGAGAGTCAAGGAGGGCTTAAAAACATTCAAAATCATTTTAAAGTTACACATTATTGAAATGTTTTTTTTAATTTCGTTTTTCTGATTTTTTAAAACCTTTGTATACTAGTTGAAAATGCAAGCACAGCGTGTAACAAGTATTTAATGAATCGATGTTATATTGTATGAATGTACTTGGTCGCACATTTGTTTTCCTGTTTGGTTGCATGCATTAGATATTTTATTAGGGGTAAGCAGGGCTTACGGAAGTGCGGCGTACGGGAAATCTTTGGTGATGGTCATGCAACTTCCTTTAATGAAATTTATAAAAGCAATCGTACAGAAAGGAATAGTATGAAAATCTATCAGCAAATATAAATTTCAATTGACGCAACTTATGATTGTTGTAATAGATTTAGTATAAAGGATTTATTTGTAAAAATTGCTGGGAGACATTGCATGTTCGGTCCAGATTTTCCCTTGTAATTCCAACAAACATGTAAAGGATTTACTGATCTAAGATATTATTAGGGACCCAAAGTCACGAGACATACTTAATTTATAATAATACAGTGTACTTAACCATAATTAGGGGAGCGTTGGTTATTTGGTTATATTCATCAATTCGGAAAATATTTCCTTAATATTTAAAAATATTTTTAAGTACAACATTCTTAATTATAAATATGTGTATTTTTTACAAACAAGACAGTAACATTTATTTGATTTATTTGCTGTTCTTTAGCATAACCTTTAGATCTGTACAGAAACAGTAATGAAATATTCAAGGTTACCGTATACTTTCAGGGATGCTTTGCCTCAAAACAATACAGTGCGTCTGTTTTAAACCATGAACACCTAAACCCATAAATTTAATTAAAACTTATAAAGCTGGATTTCAAAGTATACTAAAAAAGTTTGATTAAAATGAATTTTCAGTAAATTTTTTACGTTTTCTAAAAACGAGCGACCAAGTTACCTTTTAAAAGTTACAAATCCGAGCTATTACGATATTGAATTGTTTAATTAATCCACCCGTTTCCAGACCAAAAGTGCTATTTTTCATATTAAATTGCAGAAAAAAGTAAAAGCCCTTTTTCGAATTAGGGCTTAAAAAAATCTATAGACCGTCTAAAAATTGCTCTAAGAAAGTTTGTCGAAAAAAAAATTGCAGACACCTTTTGTTCGTCATTGTAATTCAAAATGTTTAGTAAGAATATAGCCAGCTCCATCAACTTTGATTTGATATGTGGGTTTAGTTATCTACAGGTTTTGTGGAAGCATTCCATACATACCAGTGGAAGACGAATTTCAAAGATATGCTCCATTTGGTCGCCCGTTGTGAGGTTACCAGTAGATTAGTAAGCTATTGTGGCCGAGATTTTGTTTGAGTAACGTGTTAAGGACCAGTACTAGTGTTTGCATGATCACTGAAAGCTATATGTATCCTCAAAATTAATAATCATTAAATGTATAAAAAGAATTTTACAAGTCGTTGTGTTTGTTTTCCTTTAATGACCTGCTTTTTATCGCGTGAAATAATGCGAGGGCATTTTTCAGTTTGGCAAACATGTCCTGGGTTTTAGTTGCAACTTGTCAAGCGAAGCTATTTCAAAACGATTTGTATGAGCCATTGCAAACCATGTTACAAGACCGAATGGGTCCTGCAACTTGATATTTATTGGGTTGTCTGTGGCAAACCAGTCTTAAAAAACGTTTTTTTCTGTTTTCTCCGTTAGAAAATTAAATTCTTGCGGAAGGTTTACCAAATATCGATTCGCACAACATGTTGGCTCAAAACTCGCTCTGGCAGCAACTGAGGGAGAGCTAGGAAATTTTCAGGTCTGGGGCCGCCAATACGGAATCTTGTAGTACGGAATTTGTATGTTGAACATATGCATTATTTCTCAACCGAAGTCCCTAAATCTTTACTTTGAAGCTCAGGTAACAAGTGGATTATACAGATCACAAAAATACATGCGGTTCATAAACATTAGGACAGCTCTTTTTGTTTAGTTATGTGAATTGTGTTTGTGAGCAGCGTTTTGACGTCTCTAGTATTTAAGTTTTGTGCAAGTCTATTGTAAAACATATTCATCTAAAGGTGGCTCACCAAACCTTTGATTGCTACAGCCAGGAATACGGGCAACACAGTATACGCTGTCTGCAGCATCTTCAATCTAATTACATATTGAAATTAAAGAAGTGAGAAGAACTTCACAAACACATTTTATATTAAAAACAGCTGACGACCTTGGTGGTTTGAAGTTCAGCAAGTGCAAGGACTGAAGGAGTGCCCGGGGGCCGCTTTCTTTAAACATTTTTGAAAATTTTGGTTTAAATGCAGTGACTCCATGAAACTAATATCCCATGAAAGTAATTAAAACAAGGTTAATTGTTGCATTAGCGAGTCAGCAAGACTAATTAGTTACGACTTAGTGTTACGTTACATTTGTTTATTGAAGGCAGAGTTGAGCAATTTGTCTGTCCCCAACCACTCGATCCCTTCGCGCTCAATTTCGTCGGGTTTTCTTCCAAATGTGGTCCATCTCACACAGGTGGAATATTAGCTTAGGACTTCTCTGGATTTCTGAGCTCAGCTGAACAAAAAGAAACTAAATTTGTTGGAATTATCGTGTGTTTTTAGTTGTCTGCCTGTCTGTCCCGATTTGGTTTCCAGGTCAGTTCGCTGTTCGTGCTCTCCAGTGTCACGAGAGAAAAATGGGCTCTAGACTTGTTCCCATAATTTCTCGGCTCTAAACAAGTACAACACTCGGCAGAACTATAATTGCATTGGTTACTCCTAATTTTTAGAAAAACTGTTGAATAGTATTGGAGCGTAGGTAAATTGCGTGATTTAATCAAAAATATGCGGAAATGTTTTGGTTATTATCTATTGATGAAGCCGGAGTTTTGAGCGATCATATATCTCTTCGTCTGTTGCTTTAGCGAAAAGAAAGAAAGGTCTGTTTCTTACACTAATTACGGCGATACTCAAAAAAATTTGAAAACATATTGGTGATTAAATCACCAAAAAGGAAAGCTGGCTATCTTGAAGTAGAAGTTGAACTGAGATACTGTCGTGACGCAAAGTTTTCGCGTTATTCGTGGTTGACTCAATCTCATTTTCCAGCCACGTCAAACTATTGCTATGTTATTAACAGAGATGCGATTAGTTTTACAACAGTGAATCATATTTGTTAAAAAGCTTCTAAATATATAGATTCATTTTATCCGCTAAAGGATCTGTCACTGTCCGTATTGCCTTTTGCCTGCTGGTAAATAGCATCGCAAAATAAGAACCATATCCAGTTTCAAACTAGATACTTCAGTATATCAGTGACCGTTGGTAAATACAAGTTATGCCGGTCATACAGCGACTCGCTTTCTCGTCGGTCTATTTTATCACATCACATTCACACAAGAGACAAAAGAGGAATTTTAATTGAAATTATCTGTTAGAGGTTTGGTGTTTCAAGGAGTCAGCTGTTGTTGATTTAGTGGCGTTGACTTTAAGATTCACTCTGGGATACACAAAAAGTTAATGTTGAGGTTTGTATCCGAAGCCATTCGTGTAAATCAAACTGGTTTAGCAATCTTAAGTTACTCGAATGAACAACATTTTCCAACAAACATTTTTTTTCGAAATGACACTAGTACCAACACCGGATAAGCTTCCCGCTGTTTATAACTTAACCGCTGATATTTATCAGAGCCTGCGAGCGCCATCAGGAGAAACTTTATTTTTTGGCGAGTAAAAGGTATGTAACGATATAGTTTCGTCCAAATTTCAGTTGTTGTTTTTGATACTGTTGTTTTAGTTCCCTTGTTGTAATATTTAATAACTAGTTGAAGGATATCACTGTAAGAGTTGTTTGTAATTGTAAGTTGCAGTCTGGATTAAATTGCCCCGAACGACAGTTACAGAAAGACCGCATGAGTTAACTAATAGAAAATAACAAACTAGAGAATGATTTATTTAAAGTAAATGCGATTCCTGGAAGAATGTCTTATCCGATGTACATGATAACAAGAGTACAATCTTTACAAACATGGAGGCTTTGTATCTACTTGGAGTAGTCGTTTCACAAAGCTGGTAATAAAATTAATAAATCTTCTGGCAGCAACAACACTCAGTTTTAATAATAGCGACAGAGAAAGAAACAATCTCGAAATCTAAATTTCAATTTTATTAAAGTTCTCGCCGAGACAAAAATATTTTTTTGCGCTGGAACACTTGAACAAAGTATTTATAAATATTCTCAAAAAAGGTTAAAGACAATAATGTTTTAACTTTTTTAAGTCTTTTTCTTCAATTACTTAGAATATTCTCCGACAAAATCTGTTATTAACAAAAACAAATACAGGAAATCGAAACAGTTGTTATTAGGCTTTCCAAACTAAGAAATAAAATATTGTTGACCACTGGAAGAAAACGCGACCTTTTTTTGTGAAAATTTCACCAGTTTTTTTTTAGTTACTGCATGGTATGGGAAGAAAGAATTTTTAAACTATAGAGGGCAGATTTTTTGTGTTTATGATTATTGTGTGGATCAGTTTTCCGATCAAGAAGTTTCAAGAGAAAACTCAGCGATCACGTTTAAATCTCTTGGAATTATCGATTAGATATATTTGGTTGTCAAAAAAAAAAGATTTAAGATAAAAAGCCTTAACATTGAGGGATACGGCGCGCATAAAAGTTAACCAGCGCTTTCCTTGGAAAATATATGGACTCCTGTTGTGAAAAAAATTATATATATAGACGAATTCCCGCAAAATTTACATATCAGGCCAATTAAAGAAGATTGTTTATGATGTTAAAATTCGTTTATATAAAATTTTCAACAGCCGATTGCTTGTTATAGATATAAGAACAATATTCAAAGGAAGAATAAGTCTTCAACTTGTTAAAATTCTAAGAATGAGTCTCAAGCTAATTTAGAAAATGAACTTTAAACGTAAATCAGTTGAGGCTCGGATTCCAAAACAACTAGCAAGCTGTTTTAGTTTTGCATAAAAAAAATAAACAATAATTAAGAATAAAAGACTGAATACGTTGGCGATTTTTTAAAATTTCTCCGGTGTTTTCCACTCACTCTGGACAGAACACTAAATGACTAACTCATTGCAGCTAGGCCTCCACTGTGGTTTTGTATTTATCGGCGACATTGTAACGTTGGAAATGTGTCAGCCTCGGTGGAAAAGAAAGTTGTAAAAATTCTAATTTTGGAAGATCAGGGAATCGAACTCGTAGGTTCTTGTAGCTGGAAGGCAGAGATCGAAAACGCCGAACTCACGCGTGCTTGTAATACGCCTACGGACCAATATCATATGGCTGTTGATCGAAAACGCCGAACTCACGCGTGCTTATAATACGCGTACGGACCAATATCTTATGGCTGTGGGTCGAAAACGCCGAACTCACGAATGCATATAATACGTCTACGGACCAATTTCTCACGGCTGAGGGTGGAAAAAGAGCTGGGGGTCTAGCACTACAGCAAAGATACTAGCGGCGCGCCGAAAATTTGAAAATAAGAAATAACATTTCTTAAGATAAGAAATGCATAAATTAATCTTAGAGATTTATTTTGTTGGAGAATGGAGGATCAGCTAAAGACTAAGGAAAAACAGATACTGTGAGTACAGGCCCTTTAACTAGGAAGTACTCTCTCTACAAATTGCTAGGATGCAGCGTGGGTCAGTGGTTAGAGTTGGGGATTTGAATGGGGATGACCCTGGTTCGAGTCCCTGACTCGGTTAACTAAATGGATTTGTCCTCGGTAATCCCAGGAGCTTGTAAATAGCCAACTGATTTACCTCCGATTTTACAATAGTAACTCATAAATTTGCTTCATACATATGAGAAAGTTTAATACTAATATTCATCGCCTCAGAAAACATGTCAGCTTATTTATCTGCAACTGGCTTTACAAGTTAGCGCCTTCCTTAGTTCAACACTGAAGTCAAAGGGCTTTGGAGAATAAAATATTTTAGTTTGATTACTTTGATTGGTATTTCATTTCATTAAATCACTAAATGTCTTTAGCAATGACGTTTGATTGCCGATTATAAAATAATTTGGATAGTACGTGCGTTTTTATTGGTCGACAAGCGTGTTTTCATAGCGCTATGAAGCACGAAAACGACATGAGCAATGTGGTTTGACTCTTTCCGAGTTGTGAGAATTTACAGTACGCGCTTCGTATATCGTCTTTCTCTTTGTTAGCAATGAAAATAATAATTTTATAAAAGAAATAAAACATGTCCGTGCCTCCATAGCCCGTTGAAAACCTCGGCAAAATTTGTGAGAATTCTTGAGCAGGTGAAAAAATCGACTGCGTCTCGGGTTTTCACTGATCTGATCTCGAATTCTCCCAAACGTTCACCTCGGTTTTCATCAGGCTATGGAGGCATGGAGAACAAGTTTTAGTTCTTAAATCATTTTAACCTTTTTCAGGAAAACGACTGACCTCGAAACCATAAAAAGCACCCAAAGAGACATGTTTGACGTTTTTCTTCTTTCAATGAAGACGTATAATGAACATAAAAACTGCTTGTCGCGGATCTAATAGGTTTATTTCCATTCTACTGGTTACTGTTTGTCATGTGTCACTCGTTTTATGCAATGGTAAGTCTCTTATTATATTATGATAGGAATTTATGAAACGACGATATAAGTGGTCGTGAAGCTAGAAATAAAATTGCTCGTTTGCTCAAGAAAGCAGTAAAAGGAGACAAGTTTTAAAACAAATAGCACTCTGACAGTTTCAAGTTTGTAAAAACATATTTCAATACATGTTGGCTCGCATAATACATCACTTTTCTTATGCAAATTTTTGTTTGCTTCAGTCCTTTGTGGGGGCAAAAAACTGCAAATCTGGTGAATTAATAAGACAAAATGTAACCAAGCGACACTATTTTGCCCCCAGAGAGGCCTCAAACTGACAAAAATTTCCATTAAAAAAATGGCGTCTTATTAGGCACAGAGGATATGAAACATATTAGGTTAGGTAGATTTACATGGGTAGTAATTTTCTAATAGAAAATCTGAATACGATAGTTAGGTAGATTTAATTGATATCAAGTTTATCAGCAAAACTTTGGAAGTCTTTCAAAAATATTAACGGTAGCTCTTGGAAATATAGAAAGTTAATGCTGGGCCAATTTTAAATCAAAATTTTTCAAAATTTCATAAT
>JANCMA020318613.1:0-11899 GCA_024336925.2 Zoanthus solanderi | reverse complement strand
GAAGATTAAAAGTCAAATTCTCTCAAATTTGTTCAATGAAAAGTATGGGCTCAGGTTGGGAAAATTTAAAAATACAAGTGGCACTGAAAGGGTTAACAACAAGGCTAACCAGACGACAACCTTTTTTGTTATTGAATCATTTCCTGTTTAAAAATTCTCATATAGTTTCCGAGAACGTTTTCCCCTTTTTAGGGTTACCTTGACTATCGCCACTAGGGTTTTAATCTTCGAAAGCTTGTTTGTATTCTCTGCTTAGAAAAAGTGTGATAATCTTGTGTGATAAGGCCAAGTTTCACCTTGTTGCATTTGTTTATCACTTTTGAAAAGCAAAAACTTCAGAATTTCACAACTCAAATCATGCATCATCTATAAGAGATATTTTCCTCTGACCGAGAATCTTTTTTAGTTTTTACAACAGTTTATCCAAGAGGACATTGGAGGTCACAAGCCTATTTACAAGACCTTAATGCAGTGTGCTGGACAGTTGACAGACGCTTGTGACGACATGGGTGTTACAGATGGTGTGGAGGACGTACAGGATGACGTCAGAGCAATTGTAGATCGCTGGAATAAGATAAACCGGTTTTACAATGACCGCCGTGCTCAGGTTGTAGAAGCAGAGAAATTAGTGAAGAAGTACAGGTCGCTAATAATGCCACTTGAAAACGCTCTCAAACGATCAGAAAGGAAACTTGATGATTTTGAATATGAAGGAATTGAGCTGCCTGAAGGGAAAAAGCTTCTCGAAACACTAAAAGTAAGTTTACAGTATGTTAAGCAAAGCTAAAGAAATCTAATGCTTATTTACATCTCAAAGCCTTTTGTTATTTGTGCACGGTCAACGTTATATTTCAATAGGGAAAAGGAGAACAAAACATACAACAAAGAAAGTCATCAAGTTTCCTAACCATTCGACTCTACTAACGTTGATATTTATATATGTTTAGTACATTGCCAGAATGGTAATCATGCGTGAAAATTGCATCGAGGAAATAGACAGGAAGTTTCAGTATATTTCATTTCAAGGGGTAGAACTGTATGTGATATCCCATGCTCAAGGCTTTCTTTGAGGGATGGAAGGTTTCCATTTACTTGTTTTCTAAATTATTTAAAGTATGCAAATAAAATAATAAATATTATCTTCGCCTACTTCTAAACACCAACTTCTAGACTTGATGGAAACCTCTAATTTTATATGATTTAAAAGAATATAGTAGTGACCAATAAAGATTGATCAGAATGTACATCAGTACAAATTGTCCCAGTTTAGACAATGCTCTAACATGCTCAAGTTAAGGGGGCAGAGAAGGCAGTGAAGAATAAAGTTTGGCACTTAAGCAAAGTCACTGCAATACACAATACAATACAATGCAGTATGTTACAAAATCATGCATTATTTTCTCAACACCTAGAATCTGATGGCCACTGTTGACGCACTTGAAAAGGAAATCCATAATGTTACTAATGAGGTGAACAGCGAAAAAACTGAAAACATCGATTTCAGTCCCATCAAACAACGTGTTAACAACCTTACTCAGAAATGTGCGCTTCTGAAGAAATGCGTTAAAGAACAGCATACATCACAGGAGCAACTTCTTGAAGATATCGAAGCGTTCCTGGACACTATAGGGGAACTGCATGCGTTTGTGGACAAAACCTATGACACTCTTGAGAAACTGGAACCCATTCATAATGATGCAGAAGTGTTGGACAAACAACTGGAGGAAGTAGAGGTATGAAATTGAACAGCTCTATAAATTGATAACTTGTACATCGTAGTGAAAAGAATTTTAGAGCTGAGATTTTGTACTGTAGTCCGTCGTCGGAGTGAATGTGTGAGAGATCACTACATAATAACCTCGTTATTTATCTTCCACACATTCACTCCTATGAAGCTAAGCTAAGCTAAATCCTTTACGAGCCAAGTGGCCCATAGAGTCGGCGGTTATCTCTGGTTTCCGTAGTGTTAAGTGGATGAGAGTCTTTGACTCCCCCTGGACGGGACACTAATCCGTCGCAGGTTAGCTCCCAGCAGATGCTGGTACTCGTTTACCTACCGCGGAAGGATGGAAAGCTGAGTTGGCTTAGGCAGAAAAGAAAGTTGCACAAATTAGTTCAATTTTTGGCATAGCCGAGGATCGAACTGCAGACCTTGTGGTTAGAAGGCAGAGATCTTTCCAACTGCGCCAAGCACGCCTGCCCACTCCTATGAAGGCGTCCCTAAAATCCTTTTCACTGCGATGTACAAGTTATCAATTAATAAAGCTGTTTCTGTAGACGCATCGACACAGCATTCCATTTATGAAATTGAACAGTTTTGTAATTCTTTGTGTGTAGAAGATGATGATGACAACCGATAAAACAGTTTGTTGGCTGCAACAACAACAACAAGCTTTATTTAAATTCACTTCAGACAGCATCACAAACACAAGTATAAATTACATGCGTGTTGGGACTCAAGAAATAGTAAGAACTAATTCGGTCTGGCTTCACATTCTAAGCAGTCCAACAGTATGTTTTTCGTCTATCAAGTTTTTTCACCTTAAAACTTTGAACTTTGACTTTAAAGAAGAAAGAAAACAAAAATTGAATCATCAGTCAGATTGAGATTTCCCAAGGGTAATCTGCCCAAATAATAAAGGCCCATGGTTGAAGTCCTAAAGAGCCCTTGATACGTTCCATATTTCAATTTGCACCACAGATTGCTGCTTCAATTTTTTACAGATTTGAAATCCAGTATAAGGGTTGGAGAAACCATTTCCTCCTTTTAAACTTTATTTTTCCCAAAATTGAAAATTCTGGTCAATTGTATGGTGTTTTTTAAAGTTTATATATCAGTTGTGGGTTTTTTGTATGTATAAAATGTCTTTGCCCATCTAATGCTGATGGCAAAAAAAAAAATTCGGTTATTCATAGTGTAATTTGCGTTTAAATTTTGGAAAAATCAATTCCGGATTTACCTTGACCGAGCGATAGGAGGCTGGTAACTACCATATTGTTTTCTGGTCCATGACGTCAAAAGCAGAATTTAGTAGTGAGAGAGCGGTACTGTTTTTATATATCTGTTACATTTTTTTGTAAAATATGGTAGCGACGTGTGCTGGAGCTATGTAAATTGAACAGACATATAGGAACTAGGCCGGTCTCTCACTATTAAATTCTGCTTTTGACGTCACGTGCAACAAAGCTGTCAACGTGTTCTTATTTATTGGCTAGTTTTATTGCTGCAAGTATGTTGTACCAGCAAAAGTATACCTCAGTTCCTTTAATTATCTTTCTAGGAACATTCCACAAGTATTTCGCTTTTCTGAGTAAAGTAGATAAAGTAAGAATTTGCTATCAACCATCTTCTCTTCAACATTTACTCGTAGATTAATAATAAGAATGTTAATTAATTTCGTTTTTGATATTCAGGCTCTTCAAGATGAAGTTGAGGAGAAACTTGCAGTGCTTTCAACCGCGGAACTAACAGCTCTTGCTCTGAATGCTGCAAAGAACGATGAACCAAAAGCCAGTGCACAAATTAGTGAAAAACTCAACAGTGTTAAGAATCCACTTATAGAACTTGGTGAGAAACTGAAAGAGAGAAAGCAGAACCTGGAGACGGCAAAAGAGCACCTCAAACTGTATCGCACCCAGATACAACCAGTTGAGGAAGTCTTTAGCCAGGTAGAGGAATGTGCTGCTGAGGAAGCTCCAATTACTCTTGAAGAGGATGAGCTGGGCAAAATGGATGTAAGTAAATAAAAAAAAAACTAAATGACAACTCCCCTAAAGAGTCTTTTCAGTGTCATCTTAAAATCCCCCTCTCTCCCAGTTAAGAATTCCAACTGGAAGGAGGCAAACCAGTTGGCTATTTACAAAGCGTGGTGAATTTGCCCCTGGACAAATCCCCTCAGTAGTCCGAGCCGGGGATTTGAACCCGGGTCTTCTGCATTCAATTCCCCAACTCTGACCACTGATCAGAGTGGGGCTTACCCTTTCTGTCCCAGTTGTATTGTTAAATTCTCACAATTTGAGCCCAAACTTTTTATTAAACAAGTTTGAGGTAATTTTACTTTTAATCTTTAGTAGTTTGCTTCATTTGATCAATCTTCATTTTCTCATTAGCAAATGTCTTATTTTGTATGTACTACATATGGGGAAGTTGGGTGCTGATATCTGACTGTGACTGAAAGGGTTAAGCTCAAAAATAGCTTTTCTCAAGTGGTGTAGCGTGCGAGGCTGTATTTCTGTAATTCTGTCCACGCACATCGAAATGGGTGTTCAAAAACTGATTTCAGTAATTCAGCGATAAGTCTTTTTTCTCATTCAATTTTGTTTCTTTTATTCACTGCTTCGACAAGCAATGTTGGTTTGATGTTTTTGCAACAACTTTGTAACAATTTTTATTGGAAACGTTTTTAGGTTTACCTTCTAAATTTAGTCGGTGTTTATCAATCAATCGAATCAATGTTTTTTCGAATGAAAATGTTTTGTAATATTTAAGCTCACTGTGTTTGAAGTAAAGAACCAGGTTAAAAAAGGTTCGTATGGTTTTTGGATGTGACTGAGGGATTTAATAATGGAGAGAATAATACTCGAGATTTGGTGCTACATAGTTAACCAATTATTCAGATTACATTTTGTTGTTTTTGCAGACGGCAATCACTGCTCTAGAGGATACAGATAAACGAGTTCGGCTTATTCGCAGTTCAAGCCACAAACTTCTCCGAGTGATGGACATTCATTCTGATCCAGGTGCAGAAGTTCAGACCGAAGTAGCAAGAGTTACTCACTTGGGCCAGAACCTCAAGTCAAGTCTCAGAAACAAACGTAACAAACTCGAAAAAGGTCTTAAGCAGTACAACCAATTTGTTGAGGCCGTGAACGAGATAGAGGCTTGGCTACCTGGCGCTAGAGAAGCGGTTGAGACTCGAGCAGTTTCTGGCAGTGACCCAGATGAAATAAAGAAACAACTAGACGAAATCAGAGTAAGACACCCTTTTCATTGTATTTGGAAACACCGTTACATACCCTGCCATTAAAAGGACTCCTTCGATGATAACTGTGATAGTTTCTTTATTTAGACATGTACTTTAGATATAAAATCCAAATGTGGCCATATTACGTTCGTAAATGTTCCACCATGCTTTGGAGAGTTTGAGAGGAGATTGAAGAGGACGCTGGATGTATTGATATTTGATGTTAAATTAATTGGAAGTGTTGGGGATTGGAAAGAGGTAAACGGAAAACTGTAATATTGAAGTACGGTAAAAAAGTAAAACTGTTTCTGTATTGTTTAAGTAAAGTAACATGCCGTGAATGAAGTAGTTAGCCATTTAGGGAAAAAAGATAAATGTTGAAAATAAAAGAAAGTTACATGACTTAACAAAAATAAAAATAAATGAGATTGACATTCTTCATTTATTATTAACCAGGAACTGAAGGAAGAGGCTCAGACAAAAGCGGCCACAATGGAAAAAGCCAAGTCGTTGGCTGAAAAGATCAAGGAACTTACCAATAATGACCCGTTAATGGTCCAAGATGTGGATGAAAAGATTGTGAAAGTTGAGTCTCCTTTGGAAGAGGTAATACAGATGCTAAATGCACGACAGGCAGACCTACAGGGTGCTCTATTACAAAGCCAGGATCTGAAGGACAAAATTGACGAACTAAATAGATGGTTGACAAGTGCGGATAACTTGCTTGGTGTCCAAGGTCCAGTTTCAGCGAGATACAAAGTGTTAATGGTACAAGAGGAAAAACTGAAGGTATATTGGGGAATCTATTTTGTGTTAATCATTTTGTAAATAACTTTCTCCTACTCATTATATATTAATACAGTAAGTAGCCAATGAATAACGACTGTTTCGGTCAGGTAGGTGAATCTGGATACCCACCGAAACATCACTCCTGTTTCAATCAATCCTTACTTATGATAATTACCTTGATTTCAACCAAGCAATTATAGAATGAGCAATTAATAAATGATCCTGTAGTAGTATCGAAACTTGTCAAAATTAATTATTTCTCCTGAAATCTTCATTTGGTTAGCACTTGTAATCGGTCCTAACACCGAAGATATTTCTGCGATTTTCTCCTTGCTAGGCCTTCCATATTTGAACAAAGAGTCAGAACAATGATCAGTTCTTTTACGAATCAATTCCGGCATTAAACAAAGAAGATGCACAAGTAACACGCTTTATACCTGCTGTCTAACACATTTTGGTTTAAATACTATTTAACCCACAGGGACGTTTTCAATACTAAGTTTGGACTTGAACAATCTTGTGCGATAGTTTTTCCTAAATGTACATTTCTACAAGACATAGTTCATCATGTCGCTTTTATTAAGAGAATTTAAGGTATCGGATTCCACAGGTTGTTCTGTAAATAGTATTTGGCAGGATATCTTTCACTGCTGTGCTTAATCACTTCAATTACGAATTTGTTTTGCCATTTTTTCGATACTTGAATAGAGCGTCGCAACTTTATGTGAGTCATAATCCTTGAGAAGGCTTTGTGGATCTAAAATGGACACTTTAATTCCCCACACTTATTTTGTTGGTGAGGGGATAGTTTTTCCGCTTTTGTTCTTCTTTGGCTCTCTTTAATTATGGTCGGATGCCAACTGCACTACAACAATTCATCATGCATGTAGTACTGCATATATTTTTGTTTCATTTGGGAAGCCATGTCAAAAACTATTGCTTCGTTTACCTTCAACTGTTCCAAACAATAAAGCCCTTGGGACTTTGCTCCTCGGGACTTCAATATTTTCTCAGTGTGTGCACTCCTTTGCTATATCCTGTCGCCATTAGTATACAACGATTACTTCTGCTTATAGTAAAATTCTAGTGCTTATGAAAAAAGCTATGTTTTTACTTAAGGTTAGTCTTACTTTTACTGGACACTTGAAAACGTATTTTCATGCGAAACTATGCCAAAGTGGTCCATAAATATTTAGTATAGTTGTGCAGTACATCTCTAGTTCTTTAATGAGTTGTTTAGCCTAGAAAAATTCAATTTTGCTATCCCGCCAAATAAGAAATAAACATAAAATGATTTCAAGTTGTATCAAATTCTGTTTCAACGTAATACGTGCATCGCAAATTTTGCCTGGAGTAACACTGATTACACGTTTCTTACTTGTAGGCCTTAAGAGATGATTTTGACAACCGTAAATGTGCTTTGGAACACGTTATGGAGGAAGGAAAACAAATGCTGGACAATCTAAAACCAGGGCGAGAAAAAGACAAACTGGAGCGGAAGCTGCAAGAACTTGAAGAGTGCTGGAATGAACTCGCTGAGCGTCTTGAGAATCGCCAGGAGAAGCTGGATGAAATTGAACCAGACAGCGAACGGTACTACAACACGTGTCAGGATTTTACTGTATGGCTAGACGATGCAGACAAACGTTTGAAAGACATTGAGAAGCTTCCTTGTGATGCAGAGGAGCTACAGCATGTTCACGACTTGCTTGAGGTATGCAAGAGTTTGAGCTATTAGAGGTTTCTCAGTTTTTCAGCTTACTTTTCGTTGCCAAATGGGAAAGTCCCATCTTTTTGCTTTTGACTGATGATAGACAACGTATATTTTTGTCGACTGGATTCTGGTGTGGATTCCATCTGCCTTGCAGCATCGCTGCCCCTGGGTCCCCCCACATCACATTATTAGTGCCACGTGTTTTTCTCTTGAATTGTTCATTTTTAAAAACGCTGGCTCATAGAGTTATGGATATTCAATTACAAGTTTCAGTAAACAGAAAATACTTCATTTTTTTTAAGTTCGTATTTTCTAACGCTGCAATACAAAGACTTCTTTAAAATGAATTCTTTAGAATTTACTTATGAAAATGACGTGCGATTGAAGTTGGAGCGTAAATAAAGGCTTTAGTAAAGCACTCGTTTATAAAGTTATGCATAATCAATTACAAGTTTTAATATGTTTACAGCATTCTCGTTACCTGTGATAATAACTAGTTTTCAGTGTACATGTTATCTGTTTAAGTTGTAGAGAATTGCAAGTTACAGTGGACCATGGAAATTTGAAACTTGAGAACTGTTCTGCAATAAGTCGATAAGTGTAGCCTTTTGTGGGAAGTTATTGATTTTATGAAAGGCTTGGTTCCAAAGCTGTAATCGAAACGGCAGTGTACACGATGTAAGCCGAAACTTTATAACTTGTCAAGTTATGAAATAAACTAATTTAATCCGTTCACCATTTCAGGTACTACAAGACGAAATCAAGAACAACAAACCACAGTACGAGACGTACACATCTGTTGCATCATCTCTTGTTGACGAATGCAACAAGAAATCCGTTACAGATGACCTGTCAGTCATTGAAGATGAAGTCAGAGGTGTTAAGAATCGGTGGGATGGGCTGCACACACGGTTAGATGAACAGTTACACACTTGCAGTACAGCTCTAGAACACGCAATGAGGTTCAAAGAGATTCTTGTCATAATAGAGCGAGTTTTGATTGAGGTGGAAGAAATTGTGACGGTGGAGTTTGTCCTTGTACAAACGAACGCTAAGCAGGCTAAAGACGACCTTGGAAAAGTCAAGGTAGAATTTTGTAAAGTTCTATCTAGTTATCATTGTTGCTTTATTATTTTTGTTGTACATTGAGGCAAGTGGTGAAAACACATATCCAGGGTTGCTACGGTCATGATTTCGGAAAAGTCTGAATTTAACATTTGGTCAGGGAAATTTGGAACTCTATACCTCAGGGTATTTCTATCATTTCGTAATTTTTATGTATGTTTTCTCTCTAGATTTAATTATTTTGACTTTTTATTGCCAGAAACATTTTTATTTTATTTTACATTTCTGACCGACAAAGGGGATACCTTTTACAAACCTGAAAAGATTCTGGAGTTAGCTCTGGAATGAATATACATGTGGTGGACTAAAAATAATAACGAAAAGATACTTTATAAAATAATTTGGATAGTACGTGAGATTTGATTGGTCTACAAGTGTATTTTCATTGCGGTATGAAGCACGGAAATGACGTGACCAAGTTGTCAGAATTTATAGTTTCACGAAATGAATTAAAGTATACATACATGCTTCGTTTATCGTCTTATGCTTTTCTGAGACAGAAAATAATATTTTATAAAAGAAATAAAAGATGTTTTCCGTGCATTCATAGCCTTGTGAAAATTTGTGAGAATTCTCGTTTGTGAGAATTCTCGAGCAGGTGAAACGCATTTGATCTGCTCTAGAATTCTCCCAAACGTTTGCCTCGGTTTTCACCCGGCTATGAAGGCACTGAGAACATGTTTTATATCTTAATTGAACAAGCATATTGAACGTGTAAACAAACAATTGAAAAACATGTAAAGCATGTTAGAGATCTCTACAAAGTGCCATGTTGAAGATCAATGTAATTTTTCTTTATGTCTGGGAAATTCATGATTTTTGTTACAATTCTGATGTGTGATACAAAATGTGCTAGTTTGTTATCTGTTACACCAAGGTTTCTAACTTTTTCACCTGTTTTGAAAGTAAAATTCCGGAATGGATGTTAAAAAGAACTTTAATCTTAACCTGTTAAAGTTTCTAACCCAAACACATTGTTGTCTTTCTGCAGAAAGCCACTGCTCTATTAACAAGCCGAAAGCCTCTCCTTGCTGACCTCAACGAGCACGGCAAAGTTCTTGCTAAAAGCATTGGCTCTTCAGATGTTCCTGACAGAGTAATTGCGGTAAATCAAGAATACGATACCCTAGCTGCTCAACTACAAGAACGGGAAAGCCTTTTGGAGAAGATTGTAGAAAACCTTGACAGAAACGATAAGTACCTGAGCAAAATTGAAGAGGATCTATCTCGAATCACGAAAGAAGTGGCTGAAATGGCACCAATCAGCGCTGAGCCAACAGAGGTGGAAAGCCAATTGCAGGAAGTGGAGGAGATCCAGGTTGAATTGGCGGAAGACAAACAGTGTTTGGAGAGTGTTCAAGATTCTCTCGAGTGGCTTGTAATTTATGCCAAACCCGAACCAGACTTGGCAGTAGAGATGAGAGAAAGAGTAACTAAGGTACAATATTTTTCTTCTTTTCTCAAAGCTGCAATTTCTTGTTTGTTATAGTCCTTATATTTATCACAGCTCGGTTGTCAAAACGTCAACTACTGCTTTTCTAAAAGAACCTAAATGAAGACAGGCCTACATCACGAAGGTTTTTGACCGCTGAACTAATACGGTTTACCCTGCAATGGGGTTTTTTGGAGAACAAACTGTAAACGATTTTTCCTCTATACTTTGCGCCATTAGAATATGGAAAACATTGAGAAAAGCTTCTCAATGTTTTTCTCAGGCACTTCTCAATGTTTTCCATATTCTAATGGCGCAAAATATAGAGGAAAAAATCGTTTACAGTTTGTTTTCCAACAAACCCCATTGCAGGGTAAACCGTATTAGCTCAAAAACCTTCGTGATAGGATACAAAATGAAAACTTGATAGAAAAAAAATTATCAAGTAAATAATATTAAGTACACCAGTTGATAAAGAAGATGTAGATGATCCATAAAAATTCAAACCAATTGAGATCCAAACCTGCCACACATTCTTTTAAAAATCTTCATTAATTTACTGCAAGAGTATTTAAATTGTGATTTTCTATTGTCAGACAAACATTCTGCAAAACACACATTAACTTATTGGGTTAAGTCGTGAAATGGAAAGTGTAAGTGTAAGTATATGTTTAATTCTAAAAACATGAAATGCTTAAAAGGTTGTAAGATGTTTAGTATTTAGATTAATTTCAAAAGAATCTTGTTTTAGTATCTTCTGACACCTCAATAGACAGTCGCATATGATACACGTTCGTATGAGATAGATTTGGTTCAGGCTGGTTTCCACAGGTCAAAGTATATGGAAACCAGCTAATAGGCCCGAACAAATACGTTTGTATAAGAGATAGGAAACCTTCATCTAACTGAAACAATTAATTCCAGGTTGAGGACCCATTGGAACAGCTCACCAACACAGTGTCTAAAAGGCGCAATGCTCTTAAGTGTGCATTGGTTGATTCCAAGGACTTCAAGGCTACTGCTGATGATTTCATTGGCTGGCTTAAAACTGTTGAAGAAAAACTTGATGCAGAGAAACCCCTGATGTCCGACCTTGAATTTGTGCAGGAGCAGCAACGTGAACACATAGTGAGTGAACTTAATTGGGGCAGATAGTAGGTTGGGATGAGGGTGAAGTGGGAAGGGCTAACATTGTTTAGGATAAGATTTTTTGTTGATAAAGATACCATTTACGATTCTAAACGTAGGGGGCAGGCCAGTGGAAGAAATGTTTTAAAACTTAATACAATCACTCTTTCCCTTCAGCCAATTTGTGACGAGGTGACTCAACATGAGCCAATTTTTGCTGCTGTTAAGAAGCAAGCAGAGAAAGTGTTAGCGTCGACTGAATCATGCAAGGAACGAGAGCGTGTACAACACAAACTTAATTTCATGAAAGCCAGGTGGGAAAAGGTGCAGAAGACAACCGCTGACCGCCAAACTCTGCTGGAGCAGATGGAGCCTGTTGCTTTGGAGTACCAAGAGGCAGTGCAAGAACTTCTGCCGTGGATTACAGTTGTGGAGAAAAAGATTGCTAGTCTTCAGTTATTACCATGTGACAAGAAGGTTATCGAGAGATTCGAGCAAGTGATGAAAGACATTGAAGGAGAATTTGAGGCCCGCCAGGAGAATGTCAAAGCTCTGAACCAGGTTGGCAAAAGCATGATTGAGTTGCGTCCTGAAGACCTGGATAATGTCAAAGCACAGGTAATACGCTGTGTGTAAGTGCTTGTAATAATATTGATAATAACCAGGCGCGTAGCGTGGTCAATTTTTCAAGTACGCACAAGTACATATGATCTAGAAACCTAACTAAACTGAGCGAAAAATACTGGG
>JANCMA020318505.1:0-11900 GCA_024336925.2 Zoanthus solanderi | reverse complement strand
GGCTGTTTTCCTGGTCGTTGAGAACGGGCATTTCAAGTTTTGTTACAGAAAGCGCTCTAAAATTTCTCCCAAATCGGGTTTTCTTGTTGCTGCATGGGGTGTAGAAATTTCAGGTAATTATCAATGGTAACAATCATTGTCTCGTTGAAGTCCTACCTCTTGATTTGAGATTGTAGCATAATTGGAAAGTTATCATTCCTATGGGAACGATTTTTACTGCTGCCGTCGCCAAAGGGTTAAAGGGATTATGTAATTACAAAGTTCTAGCAAAATATTAATTTGCTTACCTTCACATTCCAAGCCGTTACCACGGAAACCATCTTTACAATTACATCCCGACCCTTGCCCCCTGGAGTTTATTATGCACTCTGCATACCTGTGACATCTCTGTTCTCCACAAGTATTTACTAAAGTAGAAAAGTTCGTGTGAAATTCATTTATTTTGAAGAATAGAATTACTAAACTACTTACTGTAAGAATAGAATTATTTCACTACTTACTGTAATCAAAGTATAGGTTATGGCTGGCAACACATTGGTTTTTGTGGCTACTGCGTCGATAGACGGTAGCCACTATGTCGCCGTCCAGGTAAGTGAGTCTGTAACATCACAACAGAAAGCCTAGACAATGTGAACATTATATACGAATGTATTTAGGTATTCGCAATGAAATTTCAACGCCAAAGCATAAAATTGCGGGTTGAAGCTAAAATTGCAAGCTGTCACTAAAAAACGCAAATGCTGGAGGTTTTGAAAATAATGGTACACGACAACACAACACGCAACAATTCCTTATCAGTTGACTCAAATGCAAGGTAATCCAGATTCCAGAATCCAGGAAACTCGTGAAATACAGAATCCAGAAAAAAAATTGGTTTTAAAATTTGAAACCGTAATTTTTGGAAACCGGAATCTAAGTCTAGGAATCCGGAATCCCGGAAAACAGACCATTTGGAATCCTGAATCCAGAGGCAGAATCTTGATTCCAGTACCTGGGAACTGGAGTTCACATCATGGAATCCGGAATCCAAGACTCACGGATTACTTTACATGGGGTGATATCATTATAGGTTATTACACGTGCTATCGAAAGAATTAGAGTTCATGCTCAAATCTCGGCATTGAATGAAGCAAAATATTAAATTGGAAACGAAACATTTCGTTCCTAGAATAAATAGAGATTATTGCATGGCAAGATATTGATATCATTTTTATTCACGAGTTTTGAAATCACAGCGTGAACAAGCAAGTCTTCGAGCGAGTGAGCGGTATGATACCAAAACAAGTGAATAAAAACGATATCTGGATCTTGCTATGTTATAATTTGTTTATTATATACTGAGTCTGATAATGTTACACAAAAATAAGACCAATTTCGTTTTATTCCTGAAATATGACAAGGCTTGATACGAGTTAAAATGAGCAAAGGAGATAAGCTTAAAAGCTGAAATGTTTGAAAAAATAATACAAAGTTGAGTAGAAATGAATGAAAATAGTTACATTGAATTGTTTCTAAGTGTTTTTCCCTCGAGAACAGCACAAATCGAGGACACGAAATTTTGTTTTTTTTGCTCTCGCCTTCTGACGTCATCAAAAACAAAAACAGTGATTGGATAAGAGAATTACATCGGGTGATTTGATTGGATAAAAATGGCGTGAAGTGATATCGTATATTTACTTTATGGTAAATAGCTTTATTCACATTTTTTTTCATGAATTCTTCAAAAAAAACTCAACAAGCTTCTACTTATCTCCAAATACCACAGCCGAAAAAAGCGGTGACCACAAAAAAGGTCGACGAATAAAGCACAAAGTCACAAAAACATGATGTCGAGGTATTACGTGCCAGCCAGCCAGACGAAAATTGCTTAACAGAAGATGGAATCAGGAATGAGCCCGCGGGCAACAGCAAAGATTAGTCTGCGTTCTCCTTTGTCGAACGGAACTATGATAGTCCCTTTTAGTTTTCAATGAAAGTTTAAAAAAGGCTAAGCAAAACGACCTTACAATTCTTACCTTTTTTACAGAAAATCCCATTACCAGTAAATCCTGATCTGCATGTACACTGGTATGAGCCCACTGTGTTGCGGCAGTCAGCATTGCTATCACATTCTTGTTGACCAGTGCTACATTCGTCCAGATCTGTGACAAAGAAATCATTCTCCACCTTGACACCGAATTAGCATTTTACACCGGTAAAATTGTTTTCCACTTATGTAAATTATGGCGATTGTTTAAAATCTGCTTTATTAGCATACAACTTTAGGTAGAGCATAAACACAGATAAATAAAGATTTCAGTTTAAAACTTAAGAAGGCTTGTCAAGCGAACAATGTAACAAAACATTTGAAACTATAGGAAGTTTATTGCTGACGTCATTATTCAAAATCTGATTCATTAGCATACAACTTTAGGTAGTGAATGAAAATATACAGAAAAGATTTGATGTTAACAAATAAAGAAGGTTTGTCTAGTAAAGAAAGTATTAAAACTTTAAACCATTTATTCAGGGCTTACATATGCAGTTTCTAAGAAGATATCGCGGTTTCCAAATACTCAAAACTGCTAGGTGAAAAACCACTAAAGAGCCATACATTCTTTGTAAAATCTCCTTTACCACATAGGAACAGTATTTAATTTATCTATCTCATTTTTCCTGTTCTACAAAACACTTTTAACATTTAAAACTTTGGGTTTTTTTTAATCCAAGTAGAAACTGAGGTAGACATGCTAATGAAGGAAGAGGTGTAAACAAATATTCGCCCATAAAGTCAGAAAGGAAGAACTCTTTGATAAAAGTAGGTTTTTATTTTAATTAAACCTTTGCTGCCTAGTAAAGTACCTTCTATATAAAAAAGTAAAGCTAGATTTTTTATGAACCTAGTGGCCCATGGAGCCGGCCCTTATTTCCCGTTTTATGTAGTGTTAAGCAGATGACTGATGATGACTCCCCCTGGATGGGACACTAATCCATCGCAGGTTAGCTCCCAGCAGATACTAGTACTCATTTACCTACCTTGGAAGGATGGAAAACTGAGTTAGCTTAGACGGAAAAGAAGGTTGCACAAATATTCGAATCTCGGCAGAGACGGGGTTCGAACCGAGGACCTTGTGGTTAGAAGGCAGAGATCTTACAAACTGCGCCAACCATGCCCGCAAAAAGTAAATTTTTTAAATTTTTTAACGACAAACTTGTATTAAATCTACTGCTTAAGAGTTGGAATAAACACCAAACACAGACTATTTTTACTCATCATCAAGAAAACAAAATAATGGTCAGTTTATAGGGTTTCATTAACTGTTTCAAAAGTTAGAATGAATAACACTAACCATTTCTACTCCTCAAAACAAACAAAATGAATGGTCACTTCAAAGAGCGTCATAAACTGGTTCAAAAGTTGGAATGAACAATGCCACTTATATCTATACTGTACTTAACAGATCACTTTGTAAATGCATACATATTCATAATATCTGAAATTTAAACTTCAACCTGACACACAGTTCTTGTATTCATAACCACAATACGTGGTCAATTTCAGAATTTGTGGCCAAAAAGGAACATCACCAACTGGGGACGAAGCAAATCTCACAATCAATTTGTAAAACAATTTAACTTATTAACCAACACCATAGCTTACTTTAAACGCATACTTTATTAAGAATTATTTATTGCAGTCTTAATTTCTTAATAACATTTCTTTCTCTAAATATATTACGGTTAATATGACTATTGAAAGACGGGCGTGGTTGACGTAGTTGGTAAGATTTCTGCCTTCCGACCACAAGGTCCCCAGTTCGATCCCCGGCTCTGCCGAGAGTCGAATATTTGTGCGACCTTCCTTCTTTTCTGCCTAAGCTAGCTCTTCTTTCTATCCTTCCGGGGTAGGTAAATGAGTACCAGCGTCTGCTGTGTGCTAACCTGCGATGGCTTAGTGTCCCATCCACTTAACTACAGAAACCGGAGATAAGCACCGGTTACATGGCCACTTTCTTGGCTTGTAAAGGATTTAGTTAATATGATGATTAAAAGCTGTGTCAGTGTCTCTAAAGAAGCAATTGTAAGAAATATAATTTTCGGAGGTTAGTGTCCAGTCTTCGTTTTCAACGGTGTATTTCTTACAACATTCAGTACTAATAATTAGTCGCAGACGCACTTGACGTAGGTTTTTAAATATGTTTTACCTCTGCACTCATCGATTCCGTTCCCGCTGTAACCAACGTTGCAAAGACATCGTTTCTGGCCACGATAATTTATACATCGCGCTATAGAATGACATGCATAACCACCACAGAGATTGCTTGAGCCTGCAAACATTATGATACGCTTAATTAGTTAGATCACGTACAGACGAGTGAGCACGCCTATTTTTCAACGTTACTTCTGGGATCCGTGAAACGTGATCAAAGATTTTCAAATATCCGGAAGATAATTAACACCCTCACTTTGGTAGGAAGTAAGCTTGAAAGTTTTTAATGAAAGAAAAAAAAACTGAGTGTAGAAACTGGGTACCAATTGGAATCTGCTTCCACAGTGCATCACGGGCTAACTACTGAGAGTTAACTAGGCTTAATTGAAGGAGTATGTAAGTCTGTAAATCTGCTCACTTTGTTCTTTTATTGTTTTATTTCTAAAGACGGCGTAGACGGCGAAATCTTAATAGATATTTTATCCGTAATAAAAAAAAATTGAGATAACGATGCTATATATAAAATAAACTTTAACCTCTGCAAGTGAAGCCGTCTCCACTGAAACCTGTCTTACAAAGGCACTGATATGAGCCCGGGGTATTAAGGCAGTTAGCATCGAGGTGACATCGATCTCGGTTCAGTTGGCATTCATCTATATCTACAAGGAGATACAGGAATATTAAGCAAGGAACAAAAGTATGTTACTAAGTTATTAATTTTTTAGCAATGCAACACTGGTTTTCAATCAACTAAATATTTTTTAGCGTTGTTTCAACACTCTGTTACCATCGCATTTCTGGCCGTCTCCTTGGAAACCACTGTTACAAATGCATCTTTGCCCTTCACAACGAGCATTGCGATCACACGTCACGCCACTGCACAATCCCGAAGGTGAGACTGCAAACGAAAATGCTGTTGTGTTAGTCAATTCATACGGTAAGTGTAAGTCTGACAGGCTTACTAATTCAGTAAATTAATGGATAACAAAGAGGAATGTACTCGAAGAGGAATGGATAAGTCGTTAGGTTTGCCATAGGACTGAGAGGTCTAATTATCTTAGTATCAAAAAGTTATTTAGACAAAAAAGAAATACTTTAGCCAATTGATAAATTTTGAAAATGCAGTTTTTTGTAAACTAGCCACTGAGGGACTAAACTAGACCTCGTGTAGGGTATCCAATCAGAGTGCACAGTTTGCAGTTATCTAAAAATCGAATTCATGATACAAAAACATATCAACAGTATCTGAGAACCAGAAATCTAGCTATTTTGCGCAAATCGACAGCATCAATAGACATGTAGTTAGTGTTTGCTTTCGATTTCAGGATGAGTATGCACTAATTATTGCGTCGAGTTTCTATCTAACAACGGAATTCTGCTATTTGACCACAATACGTACTTTGAAAGCAGTTGTAACCATCACCACTGTATCCTTGGTTACAAGTGCAACTGTATGAGCCCACGGTGTTACGGCATTCGGCGTTAGTGTGACATCGATTAACATTAAGCTGACATTCGTCAGCATCTAGGGAATAAACGTGAAATTAGAACATGGCTATCATCTAGAAACCTAATGCTTGGCTGGTATTAAGTAAAACCTTTTATAGTGTCATGGCGAAAATAAAAAATATGTTTAGACTTGTGTATCTACCGACATGTCCACTAACTATTTTAACATAAAACGTACTAAAATGGAAATAAAATACATCTTCCGAAGTTGACATAGATGGAAGAAGTGCAAAAGTGTCTAAATAACAAGTTCAACAGGGAATTTAAATACCTCTTATTATATGGCCGACTAATTTCGGTACAAATCCGGTTTTGGACCTCTCAAAACTTGTGTTAGTTTTGATTTTGAAAGAAGCAACAAATCTGAAAAACAACTCCCTGGGATTGAAAGGTTTAAAACCTAACAAGAACATTTGCAAACAATAATCATCTAACCATGAAGATTGATTTTCAGTCACGCTTTGAAAATGGTCAGCTTAATGTTAAAAGCTGGGCTTCCTGTGGTAACTCACTCATTTTCGGACATTAACCATAATAACAACCCACTGGCACTAGCCACAAAAATGGCTCTGCGCAAACATATCATCACCCGCACTTCAAACCATTAATTATATGAGGTTAAAAACTTTACTTGATCTTTTCTTATTTTACCTTGGCAAATCTTTATTCCGTCTCCAAGGTATCCATGTCCGCAGCGACACTCCATCTGTCCTCTGAACTCAACACAAGTTCCTAATTTGTGACATGTGTCTTTTCTTGTCCCACAAGTCTTTGAAACCTGTCCTGCATCTAGGAAATAAGCAAAACTTTAAGTGGTTCATGATAAAGACCACGTACTTTGCTTTATTTAGTTATATGAAAGAGGGAGGCAGTGAGAGATTTCGTTGGTGGGAAGACGACCGACACAAAGAACGGGTTATAATCATCAGTACGTTAATCTTAAATCCAAAGGAACTTGCTAAAATCTCTGACAAGACTACTAAATTGTATTCAAGTTTTCAGGTTTAGCTCAAGTCAACTCAATATATTGATAATACTAATGATAATGATTATAATAACATTGTTGACGATAATAACGACTTTATTGCAGTGTTTTTATCTATACAAAATTTTAATGAAAGCGTTATGAGTTACGCTTCCATTTCTTCTTATCTTCTATGGGAGCCCGTGCCTGTTTGCTAGCTATGCAATTTATGAGGCCTGTTTGCTAGCTATGCAATTTATGAGGCCTAAAAAGGAAGGAACAGCTCTCGATGGCTGATAATATTTAAGCTCACTATTACTTCTTATCTTCTGTAGTAACCTGAGCTTGTTTGTTAGCTATGCCATGAGCTTGTTCGTTAGCTGTCCCAAAAAGCCAAAACTACTGCCTGTGGCTGCTAACATTCACTATTACTTCTTATCTTCTGTAGTAACCTGAGCCTGTTTGTTAGCTATGCCATGCTGATGAGGCCCAAAAAGCCAAAACTACTGTCTATGGCTGCTAACATTCACTATTACTTCTTATCTTCTCTAGTAACCTGAGTTTGTTTGCTAACTATGCCATGCCGATGAGGCCTTAAAAGGACAAAACAGCTATCCATGGCTGCTAACATTCAGGCTCACTTATATTTGTAGTAGACTCAACTGGTAATGTCCGCTACTAACGTGGCCTTAACATGCCCATATTAGTAGCTTCAAGTTAGCCAGTATAAGTTATCAGTATAAGTTATTTACTTTAGTTTTCTATAAAATATTGGTTCATTACCCGTAATCATACAAGCTTATAAAAATTGAACACTTTCACTTTCTTGGCTCTTGAATGTTTCGTATTTGTAATGTTTGATAAAGCAAGTTCATTTAGCTATCATATGGGCTGCTAAAACCTCACGTTATGTAACGGTCAGTAACTGATGTGAGTGGTTTGTTTACAAATGCATCCACACGCTGACGACACAATGAACGAGAAATTTGAATAATGAACGAGGCGAAAGCCGAGTTTATTATTAACAACTTGGAGTTCACTGTGTCGCTAGCAAGTGGGTGTACTTGTAAACAAACCACGAACTGAAAGTCATTAACCTTTAATATGCAATCTTAGTTGACGGCATTGCAAGGCACGTTAACAAACTTGAAACAAGAAAACGAAGAAAACAATAATCTTTAAATCAAAATTTAATAAGTACATAATTAAAATTGCGTAAGTTCAAATAGAATAAAATAGAAATCACAATAGCTGTACATTAAAATAAGATTAAAAAATAGAATTTAAATTAAACTTAAAAACCGAACAAAAACGTCGCAAAGTACGGTACAAGAAACCCAAACTTTTAAAGGCGGGAAAATTTAAGAACGCGCGTAAAAATGTCCGCAAATTGTAAAAGCCAACTTTCAATGGAGTAAAAGCTAAAAAAATCATTTTGAGTCATATATCCAGGGTTTGAATTTATTAAACACTCAGCCATTTTCAATCTGGTCCATTCATAATGGCGGTATCGATAGATACGTCCAAATTACATGATCGATTTTGACCAATCACGCACGCGGAATTTTTACAATTAAGTGATGGTTGCTAACTAAGATTGGTAAAATAGGAGTACATCATGATATACATTTCTTACTTACTGTCTCCATTTCCATTCTCGGATGTGTCTTTAGTTAGGTCAGCCTGAATAGCGATCCCCAATACCTTTCTTCGCTCATACTTGTTTGATTCAAACGATGACAGAAACACTTTTCCGTTGAGCTGGAGAGAATTTAGCATCGGACAATCTCGCAATTCATCATGAAATATAACTTGTTCCAGAGTAAATTGCTTCGCTTTACCATTTACAGAATATTTCACCGTAGCAGTTGACTCAACCTTACCAGGTCCTTCTCGTTCGTATGGCTGCTCGAATTTCTTAAACCTGACCGTTTCACTGGGTCTTATGGCTGGAATCACACCGCTAAGTTTTGTGACCACTCGGCCGTAAATCCCCGAAGAACCCTTTGCCAAAAACGTTTGCTCAATATACAAAATTTCGCCTGCAAGGAGTGGAATAGAAGGCTTATCATCTTACGTAAAGAGAGTATAAAAAATGTGTTTAGTTTTGAAAATACTTCAGCTCCAAAAAATTAATGTCTTGAAAGATGGATAAGAAATTTGCTTCAATTTAGATATGAAAAATAATTACTAATGGTTCGTACGGCCTAACGATATGAAACTGGCTGGCCCATTGACCGGGATGGCTCTGTTTGCCGAGATCCGGGCTTGCCAACAACAAATTAAATTCGGTCTTTGTAACTAATTTTTTGGAAAGTGGGCCAATTCTAGAAAAAATGAATTAGCTGTAAAATAGTTATTATTATTTAGAACATTACAGTATATGGCTTTTGTAATCCAAAGAAATGTGTTTATTGACCGATTGTTGTGCGGTTTATATTCCTCCCGAAAGAATTTAATCTCTCTCTGATGGGAACTGCAAGAGATTATCCATATTTTTTATAAAAACGATTGCTCTAAGTACAAAGACGTTCAAACTTGCACAACAATTAAAAACAAGTTAAAAGGTTAAAGTGAGAAAACTCTAGGCCCGGTTTTAAATATAATGCAATGTCACTTGACATTCGGTGCACTGAGCACATAGAAAAACTAGACCGAACATTTGAATTGCCAGCATACCTCAAGCAAGTTTTCACTCTTACTTATTTATGCTTCACATCCCAATGACATAGTTTCTACCATCTTATGGGCAGTAACCACTAATATGGTATTGTAATCGTCTTTGAAACTTTCAAACTGCATTACCAATCTCATTATTTATTTAAATGTCTGCAAGAACACATATAAACAAAGCTAAACCGCCGCCTAGTTGGTAACGTGCCAATCTAACTTAGGGGAGGCTCGGGTTCAGTTCTGCCGGCCAATCCAACACCCTTTTTGTAAAATAATTGGAGTAACTACAGAATACCCCGCAACTACTGTCCCTGATTTAACTGCGCATTTATTTTTAAAGAACGACGAGTGCGCACGAATAAATTACCGACAGTTGTGGGGTATTCTGTAGTTAAGCTAAATAATTGAGGAGAAGGTGCTGCCTTTGCTCTAACATCTGCAAAACATCTGCGTCTTCTTTATATAAGGTCGACGTTAACCGTAAGCCTATTCTCTCGATATTCTGTCGAGGAAATTAAAAGAACCCACGCACTTGTGATCTAACGTCTGAAAATTCATCAAGACCATTAACAATTATCAAATATATATGTAAGCCGCTATAAATCCTGCGGACTACCTAAGGCTTTCAAAATACTGACCCTGTATTTGCATGTAAAGTGACCCTGAAAAGCCCCTTGGGGAGTTGTCGTTATAAGATCTATTTTGTCTATTATTTTACAGACCAATTGTTGCAACAAACCTGTATCGAACAGTACAGTAGCATTTCTTGTAAACTGTGTACCAATCACAGCTACCCCCTTATGAGCATCCTTGCTTGATCTTCCATACATCCAGCCCACAATATCCGCCAGGGGGGTAAGAATACGTAAGGAAAATCCTATTGATTCCGGGACGTAACGTACAGACGAATACACTGTACCATCGTTAGTAATGGCGGTAATAAGCAACGGCAAGTTCTTAATTCCTACGTTATTAACTATACCAGAGACATCGCCAATAATCCTCTCCACAGCTCCTAAATAAATGTAATAAGCATTCATTTAGTTAAAGGAGAAGTATCAAGGCTAGAAAGTCTGGATCCGAGTAAGCAAAATCATGCAAAATCAAGCTAAATCTTGAAAATAGCCACTGTGTCGTGAAATCAAGTTTTGGTGATTTTGTGGATGTCAGTTGGAAAATCATAGTTTATCAAAGACATCTTTGTTTCTTTTCGTGAAAAATGCCCAGATTTTTGTAACATTGTATGTTCTGTTTTTCGCTGGCTTTATTTTTTTCTGTTATAGTGGGAAAACGGTTTGAATGGGCCGAACTACACTGTCTGTTTCGCCATTTCGCCATGGCGGACTTCTGTGAGAAAGCGATTAGCTGAGAAAGTTCCTTTTTAGGAAGTGCAACAAAATTGTATACCTTAGAAACAATGTCCACGCAACTAAGAAGAATATAAAATAAAAGATGCGAGGTCTTTTCGAAGCGACCAGGGGTTTGTATCGTTTTTGTTGTCCTTGGCAATAAAAAGGCGACAAAAGTGAGTACAAATCAAATATTTTGATTTTTGTGTTCTCTCTGTTTTCAGTTGTTTCGAAGACTGGTGAACTTTAAATGATTTCAGTGTGTTATCTTTCTTTTCTATGTTGCATTATGTACTCATTGCGAGGAGTTCTCAAGAAAAGCGCCAGCCGTTGGCGTTATGCAAAGAAGATACTTAATTTCGAATTTCAAATTGATAATTTTGTGCTTTTATCAAAATACCACTGTTAGATTTCTTTCTCCAGCACACAAGTATTAATGACAGTTGTTTTATTTTGTGTTAACAAACATATATGTCAGTCGCTTTACCTTGTATACAAACAAATTAAAGGTGATTTTGCTTTCATATTTTAGTTCATGTATTGTCCCTATTCCAATTTTGAGAACCAATGATACATAGCTCCCGTCATGCGCGTAGCCTTGATACACATTGAATTGATAAGGACGTTAAAAATTAGACCCAGTCTCCAAATATTCACCTCACCGTTTATCAGGAACATTGTGTACATAAGGAAAACCACTAAGTGACAATTTTAGCTAAAAACTGACCCAAAACAAAAGAATCGTCGCGTCATAGCCCCTTTCAGACAACGGTAACGAAGTGTTCAGCTCAATGTACATTCTAACATGCACTGACCGCTTTTGTATTCAATAATTAACCCATTGTTCTTTGCCGTTACAGTTATTGAAATATCTAGCGATATCAACAACTTAATTAGCAAAATACAAGGTTTCTATTAATAAATATCAATAAATCCCAACTGAAAGAATATTCTTACCTTTTCTAACACATGAGATTCCGTTGCCAATAAAGTTTGCATTGCACCGACAGCAATATCCCGGAACTGTATTCACACATGCTGCATCTTTATGACAACGCGAGGAGCCCACAAGGCATTCGTTGACATCTGGAATGAATACAGGAATTTGAGCACTGTCGGAGGTCTTAAGGCCACTCTCGACCCTAAGGCCAGTTTTTCGCTACTTTTAGTGATATTTTTGATGATATCTCCGTCATTATTTTGAAATGTGAGAAAA
>JANCMA020318397.1:0-11902 GCA_024336925.2 Zoanthus solanderi | reverse complement strand
GCTTCCCGTATCCCTCCCCCCCCCCCCCCCTCCCCTTTTCAAAATTCCTTAATTAGCAAAAGACGGCGGGAAAGGAAATAAAATATAATAAAAAATTACTAGCATTTTTTTATGTTTAAAATAGCGACATTTAGTAAATAAAACCGCTCACCCAACCATTTAAATACGAAAAAGTTATTCTTGCCTATATCTCTTCATTGCCCTAATCATGAAATAATATGCTACATTACAGCGCACCTCAGCAATCGGCGTTCGAGGCTTGGCAGCCGAAGCAGGGTTTTCATACGAACAGAAACCAACGCCGTTATTCATCCAGTAACGTGCACAGCATGCGCTCAAACCCTGGTGAGTTTTGGCCTCAGCAACAGAACGCCGCCGTACCTAGAACTTGGCACGATCAATCTTCATACCCAGACTCCCCTGCGTCTACCTCATCTTCCCTGAGGCCTGGAGCTGATCCGTGGCTGCCAACGTCACAGTATGTACTCTCAAGCAGCCAATCACCGACGCCGTGTACAAGCTATGGTGATACCACTGCCTACACGTCTGCTGGGTTTGGCTCTCACTGACTCACACGTGACAGGCACGTGGTTAATATGCTATGCTGATGAAATGGAAACACGGCAAGAAAGTTTCTTCAGAAGGAAAGTTGGAAAGTAGTTTAATTGTTCCAAAATTAATTTGAATAATAAGGAAAAATAGTAATTGATGCTTGACCAAAATAATATATGAAAAGTTATAGTTATTACATTATGGGTTGTTTTATGTACAGGGAACAGAATTATACAAGGTTTGTTAATATAGAAGAAGGGTAAGGGTAAAATTTATCTTATTATACTTTTGATTTGTTCATACTTCTAAACATATTCTCTATATACGAAATAGGAGCCCATGTTTCTTATACCATCTCAAAGACATTTGTCTACTCTAGTCTGCTGGTTGTACTGCACATAGCCGTATTCACCGGCGGAAAGTAAATTAAGAAACGTTGGGTAGCTTTAGTTAAATATATCTGAGTAATGTAGAATATTATATGAAGATATTTTTACTTGTAATTTCGTACCACTTTGCGTTTATTGATGTTTTTTTGTCAAATCATTTGGTAGCGCTGGTTGCGTGCCTTGAGTGTCTCTGAATGTACAAATGCTATTTTTGTGCTTTTTGTCTCGACAGACGAAAGAAAAGTTCACAAAACTCTGTATGAAAAAGAAACTGTATATTTAATCTTAACTGATTTAAGCAATCTTAAAGCAACATTTTTTTATCATTTTGTAATGCATTCTGATGTGGGGTAAAACTACTTTTAGGGGATACTAATTATTAGTTCGTTGCCGTTTACTATCAACAGTAAACGTATTTCTTTGACAATGATGTTGAGATAATAGTGAATGTTGAACTTGAAGTATTGTTTGTGATGAGATGATAATAAAGAGCTTAAGCACCAGGCGTTCTTGTTGTCACGGAGGCCAACCGAAACTAAACTGTCAGCAGATGTCGCTTACCTGAACACGTCATACGGTCGTGGCGATCTTCACGGAGGCCTACTAGCCGCTTTGTGCCTCCGTGTTGGTCTGTCGGAATTGCGAATTTTTTTTTATCAAAGGAATGGCTTCAAGCACCAAACAAATTGTCAATAAATCTTTCTAAGTAAATAATTTACTTACAATTACTTGAACACTGACTTTTGCTCCAGATTCTTGCCGTATGTGTAACCAATTTTACAATTTAAAGTTTGTTTACGACTGATCTCTTCAAAGTTAGTTTTCGCGCCTTTTTAATCTGCGTGCGTCCGTCGTTGTAACACGTCCGCTGCTTAACTTAAAAATTCGCGCCAAAAACGCCGTTCTCGATCCAGTCCACTCACGGAAAATAGACCTACGTCGTGAAGAAATGTTCCGGTGCTTAAGCTCTCTAATATTAGGGGAAGAGTTAGCTATTATGGTGGTAATGATAATGTTGACGATAGTTGTGACGGTGGCTAGTTGCTGTTACTTAAGTCAGTAATGATCCATGTTATAAAATTTCATATTGTAACAAATGCAGAATAACACGTTCATTTGCTTGTAAAACATGTACATCAAAAAGACATTTCCGGAAATGTAATTTTATCAAATATGGCTTGAAAAATGTAGCTTTAGTTATTTTTTGATGGATTAGTTTTTTTAGAAACCTGAAAATCTAACTACACTATCGTCTTGATTGACCATTATCTTGTATATAGAAGATTATAAAGATTAAAGAATTTATATAGCAAAAATTTAAGTTGTTTAATTGATAATCGGTTTATTGACAAAGAATTTCTATTTTTATAAAGATTAAAGATCATAGATTTATTACATAGTTCAACTATTTATGCATGTAATGCCTATTTGTTCGAGTTTCTTGGAAAGATAGCAAAAATTTATAAAATAACCGTTTGCTATTTACTATTTAACAACGGAGATTCAAAATTTTTATAGGTCGATTTGCGATAGTTATCCATGTTACTCTTCACTGATATAATGATTAAAGCAGAATTTGGTCTTCAGAAACTGGTTAATCTTAAAAATAGCAACGTTTCTTAAAAGTTTTCAATCTTTCAACATTGTTGGACGTAAATATATAAACATTAAAACTGTGTTTTTTGACACGGACAAAAGGATCGGTTTAAACTGTTTTCAAAAATGAGCTTTTCAGTGCCTGCTGGCAGGGGTCTGGTCTGAACCCAAATCACGTGACCGTTGAATATTGGGTCAGCAACCTTGATTACCATTTTTTAAAATTAAATAAAAGACCTGTGTTATTGTTTTTAACTGTTGATTTCATCAAATCACTACTATTTGGACCTTTGAACTTGCTCGATCTTACGACTTAACTTCCATTTAAGGTTTCTGATCATCCGAAGTCTTCAACGTAGAGTGAAACGGAACTGACCAGATGTTTAATTTTATTACGAACTAAGTGTTTTTTTTATCAGCATTTGAGTTTACTTTAGTTCTACAGTGGACTGATTTGTGCGCTAGCGGAAGCAGTGCTTTCAAAGTTAATATGTGATTTCTCTGATTTCCGGTTGCTACAGCGTTTCAAGGAGAGACTGTTAAGATGATCAAATCTTAAGAAATAAAATAATGTATTTATAGTTGAGTGTGTATACCACTCAGTTAATCTTCAATTACAGCAAAAAAAAAAGAAAAACATGCTGGCTTTGTGAAACAGTTCAGTCGTTTCCGAGTAGTTACATTAAAGGAGAAACTTTGAAAATCAAACTGCTTAAACCTAGGCCAGTCGTTTTGGTTGTAATCAGTATTAGATCTTCTTAACCATAACATGTTAGAAGGCAAGTGCAATTTGCTAGATTAGAAGTTACTAGGGAATAACTAACATTCAGAGTTTATAAGCTACTATCATGCGCAGTGTGTATTTCCCACTGTTTTGACGGAACATCAGAAATCTGCAAATCTCACGTGATCCTTTGGCCCTGATAAAACAATGGGAAATGTACACTGTGCAGGATTATGAAAATATCTTGTAAAGGAAAAAACTTTTATTCTGGAAACCGTGATATTTGTAAGAACTGTGGCCCGCCTTATCCCACTGCATGATTGCCAAAATGCCTTATTGCTATATTTTAGCTTAATCTTGATATATCGTCACCCTTGCTAATGATAAATGTATGAGAATATCTAAAGGTTTTTAGTTTGGTAGTTTATATTTATAAGTGTTCATAGTTCATATAAGAGCTGAAAAATTATCCTCTTTGTACCAGCGACTAAAGAAACCGATAGAAATAAGGGCGTTTGCATGAAAATGAAAATTCTTGAAATCTATTTTTGCTTTTTAAAAAGTTATTAAAAGTTTCATTATTTACATGTTACCTTCTATTCTGTTTTGTAATGCAGCTAACGGTGACCAAGATATTTTTCAAATGATGATGAATACCTTCAACAGCTTATGTTAGCTTTCCTTCAAGTTTCGCCCAGGTTGTATATCGGAGTATAAATGCAACCCAGTGATTTCCCCTTGTATTTTCAAAGCTTCCCTCGTTTAACAACAAAACGAATATCTATACTATAACATTTCCAAAAATGGTACTTTGATACCAATCCAACTTGAAAATGAATTCATAGTTGTCGGAATTTAGTCTTGAAGATTTAGTATATTTTATATTGATTTGATTAAAATCGAACAGCATGATACTATCAAGATAAAAATGAAATTAAGAAAAATTACAATTTGAAGTAGCAATATTTAGGAAGAAGAATGAAATATTTAACCAACATCGGAGTGAATGACTTATTTTTCATTTGTATCTAGTGTACAGTTTCAACAATAGTTTATTGTTTGTGGAACCCAGATTAGGTGTTTATGGTCCGTTGATCGGCCACTTGTGAATACATAGAGCTATTTAGTGCAAATATAATATTTAAGGGAATAAAATAAACTTTAAAAAACTGTTAAGAATAACTGACGTAGCTGGTGTGAGAAGTCGCTACAGGTTCCTCGTTTGGAACCTTTTGCTTGCCGAGTTTGATTGCAATTGTAATTGTAACAACTTTTGACCTTTTCAGATGTACTCCTTTCATTTCAATCGATTTTTTGTCTTATAGTTTTTTTAAAATCTTTTTACAATCAGAGAATGTTTTTCTTCTCGTTGTATTGGGTACTTGCGCTCGTTTTGGTCAGAGGTATTTGCCATTGCATATAGAACCCAAACCGGAAGGCAAATCTATCTATTTACTAAGACAGCATTTACTAAAGGTAACAGTTTGTGACTACAAGTTGTAGTGTTTCTTCACAAGGCAAATGTGTTAAGTCATTAAAAATAACCTTTCTATATCGTTTTATTTGATTCAACAATGCATAATTTTTAATTGTTCTGCACCACCAGAATGTGGCGACGTACAGAATTATTAAACTAGTGTTGAATTTGTATTTTTTTTTGTTTCCTAAACAATCACCATTTTAATAACCGCACTTTTCATGGTTGTTCGTCTACATCAAGTTAAAGTGAAACACATTTTCCTTGTGAATTCAGTATCATGTCACGTGGTTAGCCTAGTAATTACGTAGCATTAATTTCTGTACCAGTCAACCACGGTCTGCAGGGAGGCAATATGGAGAACGTTTAAAATTTTGTAAAATATTATTCAATTATTTTTATCTTCCTTTCGATTTTTGAAAATTTTTTTGTTGCCGTGTGTTACTTTACGTTGATATTATAGATTTTCAAGACGAAAAATTAATTGTCATTCCAAAAGCAGCAGATAATTCAAACAATGGAAATTATATGAAACTTGTCGAGACTGACAAAACGGTGAAAACTTTTGTTTTTTCTATAGAAAATAATAAAAAATTCATTTGTATAATGTTCGTTCCAATCTGAAATGGAATTTTGCCAAGCATCCGTGCGGCAGACAGGGACACGAGTAATTTTCTATTTTACAAATGCAACGAACATGAAATTTTTGAATGTACACTCAAAGCTAGCAAATTAAAATTTCTTAAGGCACGGCAATACGAGCAACAAAATTTCCCAACTTGTCTGGCAACATTGCTGCGAAACAGGTTGAAAATCGATGCTGCTCGTTTTTCCCCCCTCGTACACTGAACTTGTCTCGCATCAAAATAATCTGTTGCAAGTTAAAAAAAATTGTTGCAGAAAGTAGAAGATCGTTCCACTTTTTGCAACAAAACTTCTAGATGCTGCACGTATTACTACCACAAGATGACGCCGCGAGCAATCGCCCGGTCGTAGTACCCAAATGAGAAGTCTGGATTCACTCATATGATGAACTGTAACAACTTAATTCTGCTGCGAGTCAAGTTTGTACGCGGGTGGAAAAACGAGCAGCATCGATTTTCAAACTGTTTCGCAGCAATGTTGCGTGACAAGTTGGGGAATTTTGTTGCTGGTATTACCGTGCCTTAAGAACCATCAATTTCGTTTCAAAAGTTAGTTGTTCTTGTATAAAAAAGAGTTTATTCGTGATTGATCGGTTTAAGCGTTGAGACTCAGTTTACGACTTATGTCTTTAGGAAAAATGTTAAAACCTCACGAACAACCTGTATTTATAGCCGATTTGATATTAGAGACAAAAAACGTCTTTTCAGTCATCTGATAGAAAAAGCATCCTCGATTTGACTTTGGCAACGATTCAAGTTTTTATGAGGGAAAGAACATCCTCACAAATTGCAAACCTCAGGATTTATTTTTAAGATTTATTTTTATCAATTTGCTTCCTCAGATCGATATGCTTTTTGTATTTTTCCTCGTTTCAGTTTATTCAGAAAGAGTAGTATCATTTTTTTTAAATAATGGAAAGAAATTTTGAACGGTTTCTCTTAAGTGTTTCCCTTTGACCAAGTTGATTGTAATCTTAGGAAGTATAAAACTTGCTGTGAGTATGAACTACGTTACCATAAATACTAGCCTCTTTAACGCTTAGAAAACATTCATCAAATTATTATCAAACTACTTGCAAATATTTAAAGGATGATTTGTAAAAGAAAAAGTCTATATTATGTAGTATTGTTGTATAGATTGGTTTTGATAACTTCAAATTTTAAAAGCTTTTCCTAGTTAATAGTTGCTGTAAATCGGGTTTATACAACAAGCGTGCAGATAAATAAATGTTTGAATGAACATATACTGACTTGTCTTACATGTCGATATGTGAATCGGTTGAATTCAACTTCGAACTTTTCATCGAGACTTTCTTTTCTTTTTATAAATTTCGTTTTTACCTTATATATTTCGGCAAGCGAAACGGACCGAGGTATTGTGACGGTTCAAGTTTACCCAACGTTGGCAGGATTTTTCTGTGAAAAAAATTTTAAATGTCATTGAAAATGTTGTTTTTGATACATTCCACACTGTCACTTCCTCACTCTGGGGGTCAGTAAACATGTTTCACAGATTCTCAAAGACTGAATAACCAATTATCATTTGAAATTCAAATATTGTAGACTGAAATAAAATTAGTCGTTCAATTAAAATAGGGAAATACATTTTTACATTTTTCAAGGTATTCCAAAAGGGTTTCACCAGACTTCAAGGCACTAGTTTCTGACTGTTTCCCCAATATAGGAAATAATAGGGAACCTCAGTCAAAAAACAATTAAGGTTTAATTGAAAGCTATTACCCTAATTTTTAAAACACCCATGCAGAATGCTAATTATAAATGTTGATACTTAGGGTTTATGCAGCGAAGATTTATCGAGTGATTTCTGTGTTACGGATGTAAGTTAAGATAAAATAATTGAAACATCTCCAAATATTTTATCCAAACTCACACCTTAAGCACAGGAATCACTTGAACTCGATAAATCTTCGCTGCATAACCCCCAAATTTCAACATTCATGATTTGCGTTTTGAATTACAATACAAAACACTTTATTTGCAAACACTCAATGACGTTAAAACGTGAAGCCGCTGATCAAACCGCGTCTTCAAGGGAAAAACAACATGGCGTCGAAATTGCGAACTTTGAACAGTTCTTTCTCTTCCGTTGTTAATATTTATGCCGAAATACTTTCTGAGCAGTCAAACAAATGTAATAGCTTTTATTGAAATTTATATTGAGTTTTTCACTGGAGTCCCTTTAAATTCATTTTAGTCATAAGAGCCACACAAGCCTCGAATTGATTTTTTAAAAGTCCTGGTTTATCATTGGTTGAAACCTACTTGAACTGGTTAACCTAGCTAGGTTATGTAAACTGTTTCGATTGCCGGTTGATTCACAAAAGTGGATGAAACTTGACTGTCCAAAGTTTCTTTAGTACTTTCTGTAGTCTTGCTATCCTTGTTACTGCTGAATGTGCTGGCATTGTTGTCATCTTTCTTGGGTGAACCACATTGAACAATTTCAGCAACCACGCGCCCGTATTCTCTTCTGAACGATTTGTTCAAAACTCCGTAGATAAATGGATTTATGCTGCTTGAGCCGTACAGTAAAAACATGTACATGATGTAGATCCGCCTTGGGAAGGTGGGCTTTCCAAAGCCAACATCAGTGTAGTCAATGATACAAATTGGCGTCCAACAAGCGAGATAACCCATAAGAACAACTGCAAGAATCTTGGTTATTTTGGCCTCTTCCACGTTCGCTCTCAATCTGCTCTGATTTGCAGCGGTGAAAATGGTATTGCTGTGTTTAACCGTCTTGTAAACTTTGTAATAACAAACGGCGATAATAACAAAAGCCAGCGACACGTAGGGTCCTCCAAGGAACACTGTGTATCCGATACTAACTTCGAAGGGGAAGAAACATGTAGCTCTTCCTGCATAGAACCTGTAATGTCCCCAGTCGATAAAAAATGGAGGGACAGAGGCAAACAGTGCTAAGGTCCAAGTTGCAATGATGTAGACTATTGTTCGTTTCGTGGTGAAAAGACCCTTGTGTTTGGAAGAGCGACAGATACAAATGTACCTGCTCAAGAAAAGAAATGAGAAATTAGTTTTAATTGTGACAGAATTATCAAGACGACTTTCATAAATGGCGGCTATTATAATATCATTTTGTCTGTATTCAAATTATTCAAATAGGCTTCACTCGCCTCTTTTGGAGTAACATATTCTTTTGAATTATTAACTCAAAGACAAGATCTATACTTGATATTGAATGAAGGCGTTGGAATACAAATTTGTGATAAGAATTTATATTCATTATGCCAAATGCAAAAGAACGAGAGGCATTTCAATACATGAAGATAAAAAATTCTTACACTTTCTATTTCTTGTGCAAATTTGGGTGGACATCGCAGAGATATACTGCAGAACTTAAATGAAATTGTTTCGCCAGGTGTCTAAACTTAACAGAAAAAGGTTGCTTTTTAGAATTTGTTAAACGAACGCTTTTGATCTTCAACCAGTTTTGACTTTTCCGCCGTTTCTTACCGAAGACGTGTTTGGTGGCACTCTGCAACACCTTTTTTAGATCATCCCACGAGTCTTCGCTTTGGGCGGGCATGGTTGGTGCAGTTGTAAGATCTCTGCTTTCCGACCACAAGTTTCCCGGTTCGATCTCTGGCTCTGCCGAGATTAGAATATTTGTGTGACCTTCTTTACTGCCTTAGCTAACTCATCTTTCCATCCTTCCGGGGTAGGTAAATGAGTACCAGCGTCTGCTGTGAGCTAACCTGTGATGGATTAGTGTCCCTTCCAGGGGGAGTCAAAGACTCTCATCCGCTTAACACTACAGAAACCGTAGATAAGCGCCGGCTCCATGAGTCACCTGGCTCGTAAAGAATTTCGCTTTTAGTTTAAGTCTTTGCTAAGATATTGAAGTCACTCATCCAGAAACCTTTCCATCATCACTATCCTCTCAGCATTCAACTTAGTGTCTAATTTTAGTGGTAGTTTCTTCTCTCTTCTCTTCTTCCTGACGGTAATAGAGCATTGCATGTGAGGAGTTTTTGATCCGTAAAAACAGGTTTGATGATAGATCACCAACTCGTGCAAAATTGCTGAACGCGTACCCTCCACATGAAGAAATCAGTATATTTGTTACTTACTGTTGTGTTCATGAGAAAACCAGCTAAAAAGTTCTAATAGCCAGTGTGAAACCTTTCGTCCAATTAGCAGCGACTTGTCAATGATTTCATTCAAAGAGTTCAAGTTCCTTGCGTGCAAAGCCATCATAGCAAGAAAACTTTTATACCAAAAAACTTGTACTTTTAACAATGGATGAAAGATCTATCAGATTTGAACATTTAGAAGTCAGTTGAGGGCTATATTATCGAGAATCAAAATACAAGAGCAATTGGAAGACAACGAGAGAGGTGAAGCTGCTTAATATTGAATTTCAGAGAAAAAAGTACAAGCAAAGAAATCCTGAAGACATCGAAGCAAAAGTATTGCCGGAACGAACGAGCTTATCCTTAGTTTAAAGCCAAAGGGCGGCCTAAAACTTTGAATCTTCAAGTCTTAAAGCTATATTTTCAAGTTTTAATTGGAATTCGAAAAAGAATGCAAACATTCCGTCGGTGTCAACGAAGATGTCGAGGGTTTTCCATCTCAGTAGTATGGATATACAACGAATTTCGTGATTAGATACTTGCGAACACTGATTTTTTTATTATGGCATTGCCATGCTGTATTTCTAATTGATTCAATTCATAAAAAGCTTAGCTTTCAAAACTTCGTTTTGTGAAAACAAACTTGTGCGTGAATATCTGGACTTTCCGTGAAGAAATCTTTGTATCTCTCACTTGGTAAAAAAAGTTTCTTATCATGATGAAACTACTCACCATGGATGGATTTTGGAACACATACCTATTAACCGCTATCAGAGCCATAGTTTGGAGGGAGTTGAGACCAAACGTCAGAATACTGAAGCCTTGAAGACTGCAGGGGAACGCCCCAAAAATATCGTACCCTGCAGCCAGCACTCCCACGGTCAGCGGCATTGGGATGGATACCATGCAAATGTCTGAAATGGCCAATGCAACAACGAACGTGTTGGGAATGGTTCGGAGTCGCCGATTCCGAATAACGCAGGAACACACAAGAAGATTACCAAATAAGGCGACAAAGTTAACAAGAGCCATCAGACCCGTCTCCAAGACAGCGAAGAAATCGGTTCTCTTCTCCAACTGAATCTCGAGATTGTTTTCCATGGCCGCTCACCGCCTCTCGCAGGATGAACTGAGCATGTAAATAAAATTAAAAGGTACTGTTAGCAAATGTTTTCATAAAGTAATTTGGATAGTACGTACGTTTTGATTGGTCAACAAGTGTGTTTTCATAGCGTTATGAAGCACGAGAATAATATGAGCAATATGATTGGCTGTTTCCAAGTTGCGAGAATTAACAGCAAGAACAAAACATACTTCCTGATGATGTTGTGCAATTAAAGTAAATTTAATAAACGCGGGAAAAAATTGTGACCAGGCAAAATATATTTGTGCACTGACTCAACTTTTGTGCGCTGGCAATTCATATTTGTGCACTTACTCGACTTTTGTGCACTAGTAATTTATTTTTGTGCACTGGGACAACGTTTGTGCTTTGACAAAACAGTTAAATTGTGCATTAAGCAAAATATATTGGTGCACCGAAAAATACATTTGCGCATCGATTCATTTTTTCGTGCATTGAAAATTTTATTTGTGCACTGCATATATGGGCCACTGTACTAAGACGATAAAGCAAAAAACCATTTTTTTTCTGATTATTTTTCGAGAATCTAAATATAAAGAAAACCTGGCAATGAAAGCATAAACGATGTATTAAACTGCAAAAAGCACAAGTCAATAACTGGTCTTATTGACCCTAAAACTAACAACCAAGTTTACAAAATTTATGATCGCATATTTTAAATGAACATTTTGCAACTGTAGTCTGTGGGCAACATCCGCATGAATGAGCTGGTTTTGAACGCAGAAGTGAGAAGCCAAGCCGGCTCACTTTTTCATACCAATTAAATTTGTTCAATTACAAAGAAACAATCGATTCCTCCGTCCGCGATGGATGGTCCAGAGCATCAAATTCAAAGGAAACTCAAAGTCCAAAATATCAAATACAAAACTCCATAACATCTGCCACTCCAAACCAGAGTATTAGTTTACATAAGACTTCAAAAGCAATATATTGCTTATCCGATCCGAACCTTAAGTGGACACTTTAAACAGTTCTAACTCAAATTAATATAATTTGCTCGTTTTTCCTAAAATTTGCACAGTAGTTTCTTCCATATATCAAAATATGAACAACAAAAACGTGTCTGCAAATTTTTCCGAGAAATTTTTTAGACCAAGTTTTGTACGGTCTGTAGACGTTTCTTTAAACCCTAATTCCAAAAGAACTGTAAGTTATCTTAAAAATTAAATATTAAAAAACGTAGGCATCTTTTTCAGCACTTTTGGGGCACTGCTAAGCAGCAAAACAGCTAATCCTAATCTAACCCTTATCCTAGGGCATG
>JANCMA020318289.1:0-11903 GCA_024336925.2 Zoanthus solanderi | reverse complement strand
CTGAGTGTTGGTCCGGCCGGGAATCGAACCCGAGACCTCCCGCACAGCAGACTGGCGCCTTACCAACTGGGCTAACCTGGCGGCGGTTATGTCACAGTGTGTGAAAAATCCCTGTTCTATATGTAAATTTAGAGTTCATAATAACCACAAAGCTATCTTTTGCAATATTTGTCACCTATGGACACATCTGAAATGTACCCCACTTTCTCTTCCAGAATATAATGACTTATTGATGCATTCTCATGATGACTGGTATTGTCCTAACTGTCTCTCTGACACGTTTCCTTTTAATCATTTTGATAGTGATACTGATTTCTATTTGGCCTTGTTAGATCTTCAATCTTCTGTTAAGTTTGTCGGCTCTCTTTTGGGAACCAAATATTTTAATCCGTTCTTGGAAGACCCTGATACTTACCAACTTCTTCACAACTCTGACCTTGATCCAGACATCAACATGCTCTCATCAACTTCCAACTTACTGTCTAGATGTACTTATATGACCAGTAGACAATTCAATAATCTGTTCTCTAGCTCCTCTAACTCCAACTGCTTCTCATTATTTCACTTGAATATACGCAGCTTTAAAAAACACTCTGTTGACCTAGAGGAATACCTCTCCACCCTAAATACATCTTTCTCAGCCATTGGCCTCTCTGAAACCTGGCTAGACAACACTTCTAATGATTTGTATAGTATCACTGGTTATCATTTTATTTCTAAACCCAGACCTGTTGGACCAGGAGGTGGTGTTGGCATATTCCTTTGTGATACTTATGAATACAAGAAAAGATGTGACCTTGAGTCTATGAATTCTGTCCTTGAATCTGTTTTTGTTGAGATTGTCCAACCTAATAATGAGAAAAATGTCATCTTGGGCTGTTTATACAAACCCCCTAATGTTCAGACTGAAACCTTTAATGATGAAATTAAACAAGTCCATCCCAAAAATGTACTTTCTTGATATTTGATTTTACAGGACAAAACATTTTGTCAAATGCATCCTTAGTTGAATTCCAGTTAGATGGCGGACAATGAAGTCTTTCTTAAGGTCAGTATACCTCAGCCCTTTATGCTGTTTTGACCTTGGCTTGAATTGACAATATTTCAGTTTCTATTTTAGTTTAGGTAATTCGTTTGTCAAATTGCTTATTTCGTCGTCTTTGGCTTTCTTTTCTCCCAAACAACTTTCTTTAAACCAATACTCGGGTTTTTCCATTTCTTTCCAACCATAGCAATAGCTATGATCATGATAAATGTTTGATTTTTTAGAGGGTGAGCTATAATCAGCATTAGTAATTGATTCACTATTAGCACATCCGTCATTACAAGTAGCCAAATCGCCGTGTGGACTGCTGTCAGAATGTTTAAAATCAACTGTAATAGAAATCGACGGTAGCTTGCGTTTTTTTTATGCTTGTGATTGAACATAGCCCAAGTTCAACGAAAGATCTGGACTTTTCGTAGTCGGTTGACCAGACATAAAATGTTCGCTGCATACTCTCGCCGAAGAAATAGGTTTCCAGGGTTGTCCTTTAGAATCTTGTCTCTTGATAAAGTCTTATCCACCGATTTCTTGCTTCGTTATTTTTTTTTTTGGTGGGAAACGGAAAAAGCTTAAACGGTGGATCACAGTTGCATGTTGTTGTACCGTGAGGAGTGTTGTGGAATTCGCACATTTGTCGGCTCCATTTATCCAGCCTTTTCCCGCTGTTATGGCAGCCAAAGACAGCACAATTTCGGTGTCCAAAACCCATTGTTTCGATTAACTAAAGTTAGACGAGTTTAATAAAAAATATTGTTAATTTACAGAATTACAATTGTCCAACAATTATTATGAATTGTGCCAAAGTACACACTTTTTGTAATAAGAACTTCATAAGAACGAGGCTCAAATTGGCCAAAATTTGAAAGCAATTTAAAAACAATCTCAGGATGAATATCTATGAAAATATATTATGTAAATTTAACTTAGGAACACAATATAAAACATAAAAAATCTCGCGATGGTTCGCATTTGTATTGTAAAATGCGAGGTGTATCATTTTAGTTTCTATTATGTTTTAGCTTCAATTTGGGCTGCTAGAAAGAAGAACTGAATTTGATGCTGAAATCACCAAAAAAATAGGAATAATTACGCTCGATCGGAAAAATGTACTTGTGATAAAAAAGTGTGCACCCAGCCGTATATCGGCAATTGTTACTTGTAGAAAAACGGCTAAAAATATAACGAAATTTTCGTAAAAACTAGAGTACTTAAAAATGAATGTAAACAAACTCGCATGATACGCTTTGGTGCTCACTTTTTCCCAGGGCCTAGACCAGAATGAATTGCGCGCCAGTGAAAAGCTGAAACTCCGGATGCATGTATATGCAGCTAAGCTTCAGGTGGAGTATTTTGTAAAGGTAAGTCCATGGTTATTATGAGCCATGCATATACAGCCCCTTGGAATCTTGATTAAAAACACTAATTAATAGAAACTGTAAATAATGTATTGATGACTGCAAGCTAATAAATTGTAATCATTTGTTACATAATTTCCATATGATACAGTAAAACCAATAGTAATGAATAGTATTAGCTATGCATAAGACATAAAATAGATGAAAATGTAAAAACTTTACAGCTTGTATTGTTAAACTTTTAAAAATAAAAACAAACGATAACAGTCCGACGTTTCGGTGACACCCTGGCACCATTGTCAAGGAAAAAAAATAAATTATATATTCAATTGTAAGAGTAACTCAGAAAACAACAAACAAAAATTAGCATAATTTAAACAAAGACCTTAGCTCGAATTGAGTCTGGATATATAATTATTTTTTTCCTTGACAATGGTGACAGGATGTCACCGAAACGTCGGACTGTTATCGCTAGTTTTTATTTTTAAATGTTTATCGAAATCACTGTTGATTAGCTGATATTGTAAGGTGATAATAATAATAATAATAATAATAATAATAATAATAATATTAATTTTAATCTTATGTAGTACAGGGTGTCAAGTGTTCTATTTCTCTTTTTTTTTTCCCTATTTTTTACCGACATTGCTATTTTTTCCTATTTTTCAACAGCTTTTTTTCGAAAGAGGAGAAGTTGTTGAATTCCAGGGATTCTTTGGCAAAGAACGATGAGGATATTTTAAAGTGTATATATCGGATATTATTATTTTGGCCCTATCAAAGGTTTTTGACCTGAGGAAAACAATGGTGAAATTCTTTTTTCGATACAAAGTCTACTTCGGCCTGTTTTTCAACTTCAAAAGTTGCATGATTCCCGCTGTTTAAGCTCTTGGCCGCGTATTGGCAGTTTTGTGGTGCCTGGCGCCTAGTGACGCCGAACTCGGAACCACGATCATTGCTTGTTGTCAATTTCAGTGGGAGTGATTTACCGGTAGTCGGCTTTTTGTCTTGTTATTTTATTATGGAATCGAACGAGAAAACATTTGACGAAGTGGTAGATGACAAACCTTCTTCTGGTTGCGAAACAAATTCAGATTTCGAGGAGGTAGATGAAGACACTGAAGTCATTACAAATCGTGACTCGTGCGCCCTTATTGATGTTGCGGGTCCATACTCTGATGAACCCATTGCAAGCCCTGAGTGGGTAAATGACTTTAAAGAGAAACAGAAAGAAAGGGAAGCAGAACAAGAAGAACTGCAGAAGAGAATGGACGGCAAAATTCCCGTCAGCTCGTGGTATGATTTAGCTATATTTTCCTTCAGTCCTTGTTAGTTGTTTCTCGGAAGTCCAGTGCGAAATCTAATTCGTAATCCATGTGTTTAAGTGCAAGTGCGGTCATTGTGCAGTGCTGAAGCTTCAGAATTTCGCCCAGTGCTTCTGTTGCAGGGAAATTGAACAATGTATTGAGGCACTAGAGGAAGCATTGGACGAGGAGTGGGCAGACGAAGAGCAAGTAGGAGATGAAATTAAGAAGGAACCGCCATTGTGCGTCACTAAGCACCCAGGATTCAAACCCGTGTGTTTGGAGAAGTGGTCGCTTCGATACGCTACAGGCAAGTTCCGGACAAGACAGAAGAAACAATATAATCAGAAAGACTCAGAGCAAAGGTAAATCGATATACTTTATAAAAAAACATTTAACTTTCTAACCACTGTCATGATTTTGAGCGGTGTTTATGCGGTTGTTAATTGGCGTCTTGCGTAAAAATATTTCCTTTTCATATAAAAAGCAGTAAATTTTGGCGAGGGTCATTGTTCTTAATTTTTAGCGAATTAACCTCAATTTGTTCTTATTTCTGTGAGCTGTTTTTTTTAATTCTTCGTTTTCACGCGACGTCACATTTAATTATGCAAAGCCCCTAAACAGGAAGTCGGCCTTTGCTGGTGGACAAAAACAAAGGTCAACAAAACAAAGTCGAGTCACAGCTGTTCGAGGTTTCATTTTTTTTTTTTTTGGCCATGGGCTATAATTATGCTGTGAAAGGCTGCAGTAACAAAACTAGCAATAAGAAAAGAGATTTGCGTAAACAGTTTTTTCGCTTTCCAGCTATAAGAAAGAAGAGAGGAGATAAATTTCGCAAGCTTTAGTTTAGAGAATGCTTCCTTTTTTCAGACATCTCCGCAGCATTGCATACAGACAGTTTACACGGATGGCGTATGGATCAATGGGAAAAAGGCATGTGCCTTTACCAGCATGTGCTTATAATGCTATTCGGTCAACATTTTCTAGTGCCAATGAAAGTGATGATGAAATGACTGACTTTGTGAAGATCGTCGGCGACAGTGGATTGCGAATGTTCGAAGGGAAGACTTGGATGATAAAAAGGCTGAACATACCCGTGTTTGTAGCAATCATTTTATTAATGGTGAGGAAAAAAAATAAGTGGAATACGTAAAATGTTGCGGAAAATGTTGCGATGATTTACAGCAAATTTTTATGAACCTCAAGTTGATTGCACGTGGTTGTTTTGACATCAGAAGTCGTTTTTTTTCAGGGGAGCCTGCCAGTACCTGTGATAACACAAACCCTGACTGGGCCCCAACTCTCAATTTAGGACATGACGATATTGGTGCTATTTCATCGGCAGTTGACCGAAATGCTCGCGCGCAATCCAGGAAAAGAAGGCAAGAAATCGCTGATATGGAGGCTGAAATGGCTGTTCAAAGTGCTGAAAGTTCACAAACAGAGACTATACAAGTAATAATTCAAGATGAACCAACTAATAGTAAGCTAATTGATATTATTTCTGATTTCATTGCTTGTGTTCTAACACACACATATATCCTACAAAATCTGAGCTTATATATATTTTTTGAATTTGGCAGTGTGTAATGCAAGTGCAAGTGGAAATGAATTGGACAAAAATTGCCAAACTGAACCTGTCACTAAAAGAGACCAGGCATGTCAAACAGGTATGAACTTTACTTGGATGGAAAACGAAAAAAGCTACTTAGAACATTTGTTAGAAAAACTTGCCAATTTAAAGTACAACTAACCCCAATTTTAATATTTGGGCTGTGAAATCTTTGGGCTGTGAGATTTTTGAGATACGGTAAATATTGTATTTTTTATAGCTTATTGAAAACGTCCATTTTTGAGTTAAATGTCCGCCATTTTGTACCTTGACCGAAAATTCAGGAAACTGGGTTCGAAAAGCGTCTGACGTCATTCCCGGGGAAGTACAATTAGTGCGTGTACGATTAAGATCGGATTTTTTTTTCTGATCTTGCGTGTGAAAGCGGCATAAATATGCCTGAATCGTGTGTGGTTTTGGGTGCAACAACGAAAGAGATGAAGAATCAGGCATTAGTCTTCATCCCATTCCCTATTTAGATGACAGTCGAACGGAGGCAAAGAAATGGCAAGATCGCTGGGTAAAATGGGTTCAGCTGCATCGAGCGGATTGGACTGTTACACCATATTCGTTGATCTGCTCTGAACATTTCCGAAATGAAGATTTCGCGAGAAGGTTTATGAAACTCCCGGGAAAGCAATCCAAGGGCCAACAGCGATTGAGCAGGGATAGTTTTGGGATAAATGTGTACCCCACAATATTTCGCGCAAAAGTAAAATCAACACCGTCACCCCTATGCAGTCGAGCGAAAAGACAGGTGAGAGTTTTAATTTTCTCTAAAAATATTTTGTTTATAAGATCACAGTTTGCTAAAAAAATATATTTGACGAATAAATATTTTATGCCGTGATTTTTTATATTTTAAGATCATGAGGGATGCCTTAAAGCGTACTGTTGAAGAGCCAAAAAGGAAGAGGATTCTCCAGTGCCTGAAGTTTCCAGATTGTGGTGAACCATCAACGTCTGGTGAAGTTACGCCGCTGAAAACCGACAGTTTGGAAGAACCAAGTTTTAATAAAAAATCCTTTGAAGCTGTTGAGCCACTCGTGGAAAAGAAATTACCAATAGAGCGGCCTAAGGCAACCCCGCAGGATGTGGACATTGAAATGTTAGGTTATTTTTGTTCGGGCATGAACCATTCTGGAAATCAATGACCGCGATACCGCGAACATTTTTTATTCATAATTCATTTGTAATTCTTAATTGTAGAGATCTTTTAGTTAGGATTTCTTGATCTTTAAGAAAACTGGAGATAAGATTATCAATTATTATCAAATTACTGTACTTTGCCGTACCTTCATTTCGAAACTATTGCTCAACGCTGCCACCGAGTGATTGACAAAACAAAAATGCTTGAAGTCATTGACATTGTTTTTCTTATAGTTAGTTATGTTTTTGAGTTACATGAATGAAAGTAAAATTTATCAAATTCTTTTTCTTTCAGAAACCACTAGAAAATAAAAACAGAATGCTGAGGAATGATCTAATTACCCTCAGAGAGAAACTAAAAACTTACCAAAAGGCGAAAAGGAAAGCAAGACGCCGAGGTAGGATGTACTTGATATAAAGCACGTTTCACACATGTACCAATTGAAGAACTTACAATCGCGTAAAATTTCTGAAGATATATATTTACAACATGACTACTATCGTTACTTTTAATCGTGTTAAATTGTAATTCCAGTTCTGATATGGCTAAAAAACTATAAAAAAGTCCTTTTCTTGTTTATAATTATAATTATAAGAGCGGCACCGGGAGGTCCACCGGGAGTGCGCATAAACAATGTCAATGACATTTTATCAGCCGAAAACCGAAATAATATTGTATACTAGAGCTTTTATTCTTCTTAAATTGCTAGAAAGTCAAATTCAACGGGAGTTACAGCCTCTCCACAGAAATGAACAGAGCGCAGATAGCTGTACTTCTCCAGCGTCCGAAAACAAAACCGATGCAACTCAGAATCTCGATCTAGGAAATGAGTTTGACAGCGAGTTCGAGTTCGAGTCCGACTCTGAAAACGAAGAGGAACCTGATTATCAGCCTGAAGAAGAGGATGAAGGAGATGATAAGGATGAGGAGATTTATATCAAGAACACGGAAAGGTAAGTTTTAAAAAATTTTTAAAAATTACACGTTTTTTTTTATATAAGAACAAATGTACAAGCTTAGGCCGATGCTTCGAATATCTATGAAAATGTTTTACGTAGACTTCACTAAAACGTATAAATTAACTCAGCAACACAGTATAGAAATAAAAACTGAATTAAGAACTATTGGAGGCAAAGATTACCAAAAATTTAAAAACAAATGAGGCTCCGAAAATTTTACTTATTCTTATAAAAATGCGTGTAATCAAATCTAATTATTATGATTTGCAAACACATAATAAACTTTCGGGCAATAATTTTATTCAAAAAATGAAAAAGTAAGGAAAATGAAGAATTCGTGAATACTTATCTTATTTTCTCTTCGATATTTCAGGTTGTTCGTCAGGGGCAATTTAAGAACCGAACCAAAACACATTGTATTTCTCAGCCAGTTGTTGTTTCTCTTCAAATTTTGTCTATCATGCAAAGCAGATGGGCCTTTGGTAGAAGGTCGACAAGTGGGAACCGAAGTTGTGGTGAAAACATTATGTAAAAACCCAAAGTGTCCAAAGAAAGAGAATATATGGCACAGCCAACCCAAGATACCAGGCTGGGACTTGTCAGCTGGAAACTTTCTTCTTTGCATGGCCATTCTAGTTGCTGGTGGTTCTGCTACAAAATGCTTCCAGATATTCAGTCATATGGGTCTTGGGTGTATGTCACTGAACACATTTTTCAAACACCAGAGGGTTAGTTACGACCTTTTGTTCATCGCTAATTTAAGTAACTGCAATTTGCATTTGAGGAGAAATTGACGATGGAAAGAGTGGAAAGGAGAGAGGGTGGGGGATGGAGGGGGAGAGATGGAGGTGAATTCAGTTTATCAAACTTCTTTTTAATTTTATTTATAAAGTTTATGTATAATCTCACATAGTTACATTTGTACATAATCATAATTCTTATAATTTAACAAAACTATATAGATTAATACCTTCATTTTTTTAAATTATATTTTGTTTTATAATTATTCTATTTATGTCAGTACTATGAAGAGCCACAATGTGCATGTATACTAATAAAGATTATTATTATTACTTTTTTGTACAACTACATAATGGTTTGACTAGTTCTCACTTTATTTTAGAACATTCTATTCCCCACAATCTCCCTTTACTGGAAAAAGTACCAGGGACATCTGTTGGCAGTGGGAAAAGCCAAAAAAGGTGTTGTGATTGCAGGAGATGGTCGACATGATAGTATGGGCCACAGTGCGAAGTTTGGTGCCTATACAATCTTTTGTTGTACAACTGCAATGATTATATGCTTTTCACTTGTTAAGGTAATTATTTAACTCTGACAAACTTTCACTCAATAAATTCACAGTCAGTATTATTTAGGACAGAATAGCATAGGATAGTATAGTACTGCTAATACAGCAATATATAGTAATAGTATAGCTTAGTAACAGCATAGTTGAATCGTAATATTTATAGTCCTATTTTTAAACATGTAATAAATCTACAAGGGTTTTTAATTCCTCTTCCCATTTAGTGATTGGTTACTATAACTGCTATGTTGGCCACAACACTTAGAAAATTATTATTATTACAGGTGTATTCCAAAATTTTTGTAAAACCATGTTGAAGATGTTATTGATTTTTTTTAACAGAGAAATCAAGCAGGAAGTAGCACTGCCATGGAGTTTTATGGATTCGAAAGATGTATGGAGTTTCTGCTTGGATATGGGCTCATCATTACAACTTTTATTTTGGATCGCCATGGTAAAATAAAAACTACTATGAAAACAGTGTACAAGCACATCACCCACCACTACTTTGACATATGGCATTTAAAAAAAAGTATGTTTTTATTATTTAATTATATTAATATGGTGTAATACAAAAAAATTATGTACAATCAACATAATATATTATTTTTATGATTTTACATTTTTTCTATATTTTCATGCTCTGGACCCACAGCATATAATATCACCTACTGACTGATTCAGGGGCTTCAAAACTGTAAAATAATGTCCCAAATACATAAATTTAATTTTTTTTTTCACAGCAGAACTAGAAAGCACCGATATTCCTGTTCTAATAACCCACTTATATTTTAATCAATTTCTTTTTTTAGAGGTGAGAAAAGTTTTATCCAAGATTGCAAAGTTAAAGGGGTGCGAAGCAGTAGAAAACTGGATAAAGCCCTGTGAGAATCACCTTTACTGGAGTGCTACTTCGACCTTCATTGGAAACGGAACCCTTATTTGGGATAAATTTAAATCATTTCTGAATCACATTGTTAAAAAGCATACTGGTTTTAAGGACACCATATTTGACAAATGTGCCCATAAGGATGATCTGCAACCAAGAGAGTGGCTTAAAAGTGGTAACAGAATAAACCATGACTTTTGCTTTATCATTTCAACTTGGTTTTAATGAAAGTATTTCAAAAGTTGAAGTGACTTACTGTACTGATGTTTAACCAATCCTTTGTTGTATTTAAAACAGATTCTGTAGCATATGAAAAAGTGTGTTCTGCTTAAGCAGCAAGGCAAAGAATGCCTTATGTGACGTACGATCTTACTCATGCCGGGTTCTGTCGGCTGTGTTCGCTGGTAACCCAACAACGACCGTTATAGTTGCTTATTCTCCAACAAACGTATCTGATGAAAACGACGTTAAGGAGTTTTATGACACCCTCCGCGCGGCAATCCATGACACTCCAGCCCATAACTTCCTCGCTGTACTTGGAGATTTCAATGCAAGGCTTGGACCAGAAGACGCATGGCTCCCTTTCCACGATTCCACAAATAGAAACGGCCAATATCTAGCCGACCTCTTGATCGAGAATAATTTACTGGCAGCCAACACATGTTTCCAGAAACGTCTAGGTAAGAGATGGACCTTTCAAGACCGAGGCACTAAGGCAAAACGGCAACTCGACTATTTATTAGTTCGGAAGAAATGGCGCAACAGTATCCTGAACGCCGAAGCGTACAGCTCCTTCTCGAGCCTTGGCTCAGACCATCGAGTAGTAAGCATGAGAGTGCAACTCAGCTTGAGGGCGCCTAAACCACGCACCAAACAACCTCTCTATGACTGGAAGCTCTTCGCAGCGAAACCAGATCTGCAGGTACAGTACAACATCGAGGTTAGAAACCGCTTCCATCTCCTAGAGGACGAGGAATGCAGAGATCCCACAGAGCGATACCAAAGATTCATAGCTGCCAATAAAACGGCTACAGAGAAATGCGTGCCCAGAAGAGCTGAGTCGCGGAAGCCTCTAAGATCGAGAAACCCCGAGATTGTGAAAGCAAGGGAGATGCTGAAAGAGGCACAAGCTGCAGCAAGCGACCACCAAGTCAGCCACGCTGTAGATGAGGCAAGAGCCACTCTGTATGACACCTACGACCGCCTTATGGCAGAAGATCTTGAAGAAAAAGTAGCCCGAGTGGAACAGGCTAACGCGAGCGGACAGTACAGTAAAGCCTGGAAGGTTGTTAACGAAATCAGCGGTCGCAAAAAGTCTCCCAGAGGGCGAATTGCGGGAACGAGTCCAGAGGAGCGAGTTTCCACCTGGTTTAATCACTTTAGAGATCTTCTTGGCAGCGCTCCTGATAACGTTGGTATCACTGAGGATATTCCTGTGGTTCTAGATGATCTTGGCATAGAGGACGGTCCATTCACTGCAGAAGAATACGCTCAGGTCAAGAGATCTCTCAAGCTTGGGAAAAGTCCGGGCCCGGACAACATACCCCCAGAGGTTTATAAGTACTGTGACCTAGATGACATCATCCTTCGACTATGCAACCTCTCCCTGATGAATGAAGGCAAGCCAGAGCAGTGGTCACTATCAAACATCATTCCGCTGCCTAAATCCGGCAACCTATCGAGCACTAATAACTATCGAGGCATTAGTCTGACCTGCATCGCTGGCAAGATGTACAACCGGATGATTTTCAATCGCATCCGCGGACCTATTGACCCCCACCTCCGCTTCAACCAGAATGGGTTCCGAGAAGGAAGATCCACCATCAGCCACATACTGGCTCTACGACGTATTCTCGAGGAAGTCCGAAGAAACAACCACCCTGCAGTCCTGACATTTCTGGATTTTAGAAAGGCCTTCGACTCAATCAATCGTGACACCATGTTCAAGATCTTAAAGGCTTATGGTATTCCGCCAAGGCTGCTCAATGCCATCAGGGCAATGTACACCAATACGCGTGCCAAGGTTGTCACGGCAGATGGCGAGACTGATGAATTTGAGATCACGGCAGGCGTACTCCAGGGCGACACTCTGGCACCATTCTTATTTGTTATCGTCTTGGACTTTGCCCTACGCAAAGCCATCGCTGGGAGAGAGGCGGAACTTGGTCTAACGCTAACACCACGCAGATCGAGCAGATACCCAGCCAAAGCACTCGCGGATCTCGATTACGCCGACGACATCGCCCTTCTATCTAACAATGTCGTGCTAGCTCAGAAGCTGCT
>JANCMA020318077.1:0-11908 GCA_024336925.2 Zoanthus solanderi | reverse complement strand
TTTTTGGCTATAAAAGTTTAAAAATGTTTTAAAAAGTTTAAAGATATTTGATTTTTAAAACGTTTTCGACTGTGTGGTCATCTTCAGTAATCACAACAGATTTAATCATACAATTACTGGAAGTATCAAGTGTAACAAATAGATCATTTGATTTTGGTGTTATTTTTATCTTTTGTCCAAAAATGTAAAATGCCTTGAGCATTTTTTTGTGGAACAAGATGTTCTATAGTTTGACCCATATATCATTGTGTCTTTGGCTTATATTTTAATTTGCAGTTTGGGTGGGATTTTTTTTATATTTTTATGTTAATATATTTATATTTATAAATGGAGTGCTGCATCGGTGTTTCTACAGAAATAGTTTTACAAACAGATAAGTTTTACACCGTAGCGAAAATAGTTAAATTGGAACTGACGTTTTGGACTGCAGTCCTCCAATGAAGGACTACAGTCCGAAACATCGGTTCCAAAGCTATTTTCACTGTCAGTGGTGTAAACCTTTCTTTGTAATATCAATTTGTAAAACTATTTATATTGTATTTTGGACCCCTACATTGTTGACACCCCAAAACTACCAAAATTGATTGTCTTGACTTAAATGTTCAATTTTGTTTTCTGTAGCAACTCCAGCAACATTTGACACACCAACTACAGTACAAGGTACACCTGTCTCCTCAGGGTATGGCAGGGACGAAAATGCAACACTAAAAACACAAAGCTGCAGAAAAACTAAAGGCCTTGATAAGGATGATTCTGATTTGACTCTAGACAAATTCCTGTCAAAAAATGTAAGTGAAGACAATGCTTCATTTGAGACAATCATGGATGCTTCTGCTAAAAAACATCGAGAGAAATATGGTTGGCTTTATGACAAAGAGGTTGAACAAAGAGAAACTAAAGAACAGCTGTTAGCTTTGCCATCTTCTGAGGAAGGTGATCAGTTTAAAGATGAAGCTAGGCCAGCAATGATTGAAACATGGAACTATACAAATAGAAACACACTCATGTATTGTCCAGATGGGGTTGAGTTGTCAGCACAAGAGAAAATTGAAGGGAAAAATGAAAAAAGACAGGAAATATCACATAAGAGTACTCGATTCAAGTCAGACCCATTTCCAGACAGTAACTGTACAAACCAGTTGGCTGAGGTGGCAGCAGTATTGAATGTGGCACAGCAGGGAAAGGTGGGAGTAGATGGACGAGAACAAGGTGCATTGGAAACTCCAAAAGTTGAAGGCTTCAGTTTTGTGGCAACACCTTCTCCAGCTCCAGGTCTGTATCATTCAGTGTCCAATGTGAGAGAAGTTATTAAAGGGAAACATTTTAAAAAAATGTTATGCCCAATTGCTGGGACAGATCAGTGTGATTTGGTCAAACCCCCATAAATAAAGACAGGCAGTGAGGTTTGAGTTCAAATCTCGCTCTGACCACTATCTGGATTTTTCCAGTCAAATCCACCACACTTGGTAAATAGCTAACTGGTTTGGCAAGCCAACCAGTTAGGGTTTTTTGGCTGTGCTGTGTGTGTCGAACTTGGGGGAAATTTGCTTCACAGCTACTCTAAAAATCTGAGAATAGACTTATTATTATTATTAATGTTATTATTATCATTATTATTATTAAAGAGCTGCATTTTAGGAAGAATAGCTTCCCCCTTCTTACTGACACATATTGTTTCAATGGCATATATGAAAGATGACAAATAAAGCAAGTAAGGTGGTCATTAATTATTTTGTGTAAAAAGTGAACTTCATTAAGACACGCTTTCCTTGAAACCAACGTGATGTTCGACTTTCCTTGCTGTTGCCTACTTGTGAAATATGTTTAGTCAACAAATTGTACTTTTTCTAGTGCTTTTGCTTTTACTAGAAACCATTGAATCTTAAAAGCCATTTTCGTCAACTTTGGCAAACCAGGAAGCCGTTGTTGCAGAAACAACAACTTTTGCAAGCCAGCACCCAATCATTGCCAAGTAGTTTTGCCCTGGATTATAGGAAAAAGCCCTTTGTTGTGAGCCAATGAGGACCAAGTAATTTTGCCTTCTATGTTATAAATTAAGTAACACAAAGAGAGCCATATTAGATTGGGAGTTTAATATTGAAATGCTTGATAGTTGAGCTAGGCATTTTCCAAGGAATGTGCCATGCGTTTTTGGTCTTAAAACTGAAGATGTTAATAGGCCTCCCATCATCATTCATCAATCCAGTTTTGATCCGGTTTTATCCCCATAAATGAGGGTGGCCGGATTTACCCATTATTATTATTATTATTATTATTATTATTATTACTTTTAAGGTGTGGATGCTTCGCCATTGATGACATGGGGTAGTATAGCAGGTACACCATTCCGTCTTGATGGAGGGGACACACCTGTTCAGGCATCTCCAGGTCCAGCCTTTAAAATCCCAGCTCCCAAGAAGAGAGATGAAGTTGCTCGATCACTTGTTGAGAAAGTGAGCAAGAAGCATAGGGAGAAGAAAAGAGAGGCTGTTGCCAGGGCAGCTGCCATGATTGGACAGTAAGTAAAGGTTTTTTTGTTTTGTTTTTTTTTCTTAACTTTATGGAGTGAGATGGTACGGGCATGTGTTGAGGAGGGATGATGGGCATGTTTTGAGAAAAACATTGGAGTTTGAAGTGAAGGGAAAGATGAAGTGAGGACGACCAAAGAAGATGTGGAAGATGCAAGTGGAGAAGAAAAGCAAGAGAGTTAGTTTGGAGAAAAAGGATGCCATGAATCGAGTGAGATGGAGAGTGGGAGTTGGAGAGATTGCTGTTAAAATGGGGTAAATCCGGCAACCTGATAAATCCGGATAAACCCGAATCAAAATTGGATGATGATAATGATGATGATTAGTATTATTAAAGAAAACGATTTACAATCGTAAGGTAAAAAAAAAACTTCACAAAAAAACAAAAGTAGCTATAGTAAGTGAAGTTATTACTAAACAAGAAACTGTACAATAAAAGTATTAGGTTTGCACACATCTGATACCTTTCAAAATTCAAATTTTGAATTAAGATGATCGTTAAACCTCTCTCTGAGTGATAACATAAAGAAATTTATTAGACTATTAAAATAAAACAATTTTAACTGCTTAAAGTTTGCAATAATTTTTCAATATATTATGTCACATGTTTTTCTTCTGTTTGAAACAGAAATAAGCAAACATTTATGATAATCTTAAGTCTTAATTTTGAAATTTTGTACCATTATGTTATGATCCAAAGATATTTTTTCCTGTCTGTTAAGTTTTTGAGCCCGTAACATCTTCAAAAACGTATTTAAAACATGCGTGAGCAAGCAATCAAACAGTAAAGAAAATTTCACTGACCAGTTGACAAATCATTTTCGAGCAAATTATACCTGCCAACTTTTTCTGAGTTAAAGGCGTGAGATTTTTATCCTGGGACTGCTGGGATTTTTCGAAGATGACACAAACATTTCCAAAATTTCCGAAGACATCCGAAAACTTCTGAAGACGTCCGAAAACTTCCACATGTGGCGAACGTGTTAGTTGGTTAGTTAATAACATCAGCGCTATACCACTAAGATCGAAACACTTTGGACTGACATGGCTAATTTCTTAAAGGCAACTGTGATGTTGGTGTTCCCAGAAATGGCCATAAAGCTTTACTCTAACTGCTCATATATATTCTTTGGAATATAGTGATATAAAAATCAGAAACTGCAAGAAAATATCATAATTTATTTATTTTACACATAGTTTTCACTTCTTACATTGGTCTGAGTTTACATATTTTTGGAAATTGTGTCAAGCAAGGTGATAACACAACATATTAATCAATCAGGCATAAGAATTTGGGCCGCAAGCGTGAGTCAGCGTGAGATCAAAGTTTTCAACATGCATGTGTGAGACTCACGCCTAAGGCGTGAGAGTTGGCAGGTATAGCAAATTGTTGAAAAGGCAAAAGCATCACACTTTCCCCATATTAATATGGCAGTTGGCAGGGAGAATTACAATAAATAGTCTGCATTTGTGTTAACAGTGGAGATTTTGAGCAGATTCAGAAAAATTGGTTTGTTATATTTTAGAAAAATGGATTTAATTATCATATGAAAAGAGGTGAGAACATAAAGGTTTGGAGGCTGAGTGACAACTGAGGTGACGATTGCCTGGCACAGGTGCTTTTATAGAGTGGTTCTAGTTTAAGTGAACTTAAATTGTTATTAGCCTAGGTTTTTAACAATGCTGGTGTAAAATGTTTTCTCGAACTGTTAGGAGTTTTAATTCTTACTCGAGACTTAAAATTTCCAACTTTACTGAGTGTATGTCAGAGTTTTTCAAATATAGACAGCTGGAGTAGTGCAATATAACCAAGTTGTGTGAAGAGACTGAAACTTAGATTTCCAAAACTTTGAATAGTTGCTGAGGCCTGGTGTGTAATGAAGTAAATAGTAATTGGATTTAACAGTAGTAGAACTGTTTTTGCCAGAAGCGGTCTCAGAAAGAGCAACATATTTCCAAGTACAAATTATGATGTGTATTGTTTGAAATTAAATATTAGTATTTTTCATGAATTGGATTAGTTAAGTTGTTTGATTATCAAAATTGTAATCTTAGGCTGTGTATGATTCATGTAAAAATATTAATGTATCAGACATTTGTACATTGCTCAAACACCCTTCAGTATGTAAACTTTATATCACTTACAGCACATGAATAGGTAGTTATGTTGCTAATAGCTTGTATTAGTTCATCTACCATTAATGCTTTAAAAAACCCTCTCTAGCAATCCCATTTGTCAAGAGTTTCAATTTTAAACAAGCCCCCCTATCTAGTTTTAAATCAGAATGAATAGTTTTTATAGTTTTAAGTGAGCTATAAGAAGGAGCTACGGTACTATTCACATATGAAGGTGTAATGCATTATGATTTTCTAATAATTAGTTTTTACATTAAAATTCTATAGGAGCCCCAAACATTTGAATACAATGGAGCGTCTCACCCAACTTTCTCCTGCTGCACAGCGATTAGCATCAAGCAAGCTTGGTATCAGAACAGGAACAGACAAAGCTTTGAGAGCAAGCTACACTCCATCCCCAGCTCGATTGGGAGAGTCAACACCCAATCACACCCCTTGCACTGGTCTTACTCCAAGAACTCCTGATATTAAAGGAGATACTCCCACGAGGATCACTTCACTTTCAGACAATTTGTTGAACTTACCAAAACACATCACTTAAAAAAGCATAGAGTTTCAAAACTAATGCTAACTTTTTCATTATTTTCACCAAAAAGATCCTGCATTTTATTTTCAGTTTGCTCTTTTTTACAAGGAATTAAATAGTTTTATGTCATCATTGGCCAGGAGGGCCGCATGATAAGTTTTAAAAATGTATGTTGCTTTGGGTCTTGTCAACCAATTAATTTTCCATCTTTGTTTTTCCTTTCACATTATGGCACATCATAGTAACTGCTAATTAGTTATCCCATGCAGGTTTTATAATTTACGAGTATATGCACAAGTAGGACCTAAATTTTTTTGAGTCAACGAGGAGAAAAACAAACAAAATCCATACAGCTACAAAACAAGTTGGTAATCAGTCTATTTTCTAATCATTCCTCCACTTCATCCCCCAAGTTTATCTACGAGGTCGCTATGCATCTGCTATATAGAAATGAAATTTTGCTAATTCTTGTTCATAGGGGGAGGGGTCTAAAAGTTGCAAATGCTAGGCTAAGAGGTTATCTTTTAGGATCAGTGGGAAAATGGAGTTACTATACAAATTCCAATATCCTTTAACTAGTACTGCAGTTAATTCCTTGTTTTGAGATCATGAAAAAAATTCTACCAAGCCCTTGCGCTGTAAAAAGAAATTCATATGAAAAACTTTCCGAAAAAAAAAATTCAAGCAAGTAAAAAAATAACACACCCCCTCCCCCCATCTCTTTTCTAATGGTCCAATACACGCTCGTGCTGGCAACACGATGAACCAAAATTTTAAATAATGCACTAATCGAAGCGAAGCAGAGTGCTGGTATATATAAACAAAACACGAACTGAAAGTCGATGACCTATAATATGCAGAGTTCACTGAATTGCAATTCAAGGCACGATACATGACTTATTTATATTTATAACAAACTTGAAGCAAGAGTTTGAACAAATAAGAATCTTTAAGTTTAATAGTACAATTAAATTGGCGTGAGTTCAAAGAGAGTAAAAGAGAAATGAATAAAAATCTGTACTTGAAAAAAGATTAAAAAATAGAATTTTTGAACATGATTGTTCGCGGCAATGTCACGAATAAGGAAAACAGTTAAATATAATGTTCACTTTAAATGCGAAGTCGTCAAAGCTTGGTTCTTGGGGTCGGTTCTTGGATATCACGCTATAAATATGATTGCAGCGGTTGCAGCGATACAGTATTTCAGCGACACGTTCTATAAATATTGAATTTATGGTTACAAACTACCCTACGTTACACAGATAAACTATATGAAAATCTCAAGGCGATTCTTGTTAACACCAAGACTAAATTTCTAATGTTAAATCGCTACGAAATGGCGATAACAAAAGATGTCTACTCACCAAGCCAGTCGTCGAAAAATGAAAAAGCTAACGAAATTACACTTACGACAACTGGATTGCGCCAGCAAAACAGCATGACGCTCAAAAGGTAACTGTTCAAAAATATTTAAGTAAGTGTTCTAATTCTATAGTGTTTGTTGCAAGTAATATAATTTTAAAAATCTCAAACAAACAGAAAAATAATGTTCTGTGTCTGCAACAATGATAGTTTTCAGGAGCAAATAACAAAGCATTCGATATTTGTCAAAAGCTGATAACAAATTAATACCTTGTTTCCAAGTAGTGCCGGTGCCCACCGTAAAAATAAAACCAATTTCAATGATTGTAATAAATTCAGTATTAAATAAATCTGACAAAGGGTCGAATTTCAGTTGCAAAACTCAAACAGAAAAACGGAGCAAAAACGTCGCAAATTCCTGCAGAACAAGAAACCCAAATCGGCAAACTTGTTTGAAAAAGGCGGGAGTATTTGCGGACGCGCGTTAAAAAGCCCGCCAAATCATTCGAGTGTCTACTCTGATTACGGGCTGCACGATACATTGGTTACGCGTGGAATATAAAAGAAATAGTGTCAAATAAAATTATTCAAACCTTAAACTGATAATGACAAAATAATTAAAACTTACTAACCGAGCTTCTGCTGCGACATAAACGACATGGGACCAACTTCTGGAAGATTTGAAAATGAAATGGGTCTTAGTTTTCGCGACACCTAGAAACAAGTAGGCTGGAGGATTTTCAACAAAATCAGTTGCTGCACAAAAGCTTAAACAAATGAGTAGTCCATACAACTCACTGCTTCACTACGGAGTATCCGCAAGCTTAACTACTGAATACCCCGCAACTGTCGGTAATTTATTCATGCGCATTCGTCGTTCTTTACAAATAGATGCGCGGTTAAATCGAGAACAATAGTTGAGAAAAACCGCGAGTTGAGAAAAACCTACCTGAAGCTGTCCAAATTACTCTATCAGTCTATGTTTTGACTTTCGGCCAGTTCATACGTTGCTAAAATTGTTGAAATGCAAGTTATTTGCTCTAAATAAAAAACATAAGGCGATAAAAGAACCATTTAATGAAAAATCTGCCAGACAAACCTTAATGCCTGCTGTATGAGTAATCAGGTTTAAACGAATCCATTCATTAGTACTCTCTGGTCCGGAATAACCCACCCTTTCCCCAATCCCCCTTCAAATTATTAATTTCTGAAAGTTTTCAGAGTGCGAATTCTGCCGAGCACTTCGAGCACCGTCTGGCGCCATCCTCGTCCTGAGTATTTTTTTCTTCGAGAAATTATCTTGTCTGGCTTGTGTTAATCTACTCTAATTATACCAGAACTGTGCTCCATAAAAGACGCGAGTCTGCGCGTTTACAGAATTTTTGTTACATGGGAAATTTTTATTCTGGGCGTACGTGGTTGCCGCAGTTGGCAACATCTCTGCCTTCCGATCGCAAGATCCCCAATTCAATATCCCGCTCTGCCGAGATTTGAACATTTGTAGGACCACTTTTCCGTCTAAGCTAACTCAGCTTTCCACCCTTCCGGGATTGGTAAAGGAGTACCAGCGTATGCTTAACACTAAAGAAGCCGCAGATGTAAAGCGCCGGGATTTAAACCCCGTCCACACGAACAATTTTTATGCGACAACTTTTATTTGCCATGTGTATATTAATTGCCATACAAAAACTGGTCAACTTTGTTCCTATACACAAGCAAATAAAAATTGTAACATAAACCTTGCTCGTGTAGATGGGGCTTAAATCCTTTACATTAATTACCCAGGTTCTGATGCTGTACAATAACCGATGCAATACCGTATAAAGTGTATAAAACCAAACCAGGCATTTATTTATTTATTCATTTATTCATTCATTCATTCATTCTAATAATTGATATTAATGTGGAGTTCTGGTGACAATTACACCACTATATATAAAACCCTAAAAGAGATTAACTTTTTTATCACTACTAACACACTATCACATTATTGTGATTACTCTTAGCTGTAGAACAGCAATATCTAAAAAGACTAACTAGACATTTTCCACCTATTTACAACTACCAAACACATAAAATTCAATAAAATTCATTTACATATTATTGGAATATATCGAAAATTCTAGTAAACACTAAAAATATAATTCACAAAATTTAAAAGTCTTATATGTTTAAATACCTAAACTATATACTATTTTTCGTGAAACACCATACTTCCCAGTCTATAAGTCAATATAACAAACACATGTCAGTCACTTTTTGCATTTTATGAAAACTTTTAGTATATAAAACGTTTTTTTTTGAGCTACAAAATAATGGTTTTTAAACAATGAAATGGCTCGATTGTCAAAATAACAAAATTTTTTAAATGTAAGTAAGAGAATATTCTCAAATTTACTGCTTGAAGTGATCATTTTATAAGCAGAGAAGCTAGAACTTCAACCACTTTTCAACCACGACAGTATATTTTCAGACACAATCAGCATTACTTGTGCAATCTTCAGTGTGAATGTACAATGAATGAAGATGGTTTAAATGCGCTGTCAGAATGCCATAGGCTTCCTCCAGAAACTGTTTCAAAATTATGGACACAGCTCACACAATATCAAATCGAGATGAAAGACATCCACATCAAATGGCCCAATCTTTTTTTTAACTAAACCATAAGTCTCAGAATGTGGACTTAAATATGCTAGGAAATATGGTAGACACTAAGTGAAGAAATATCTAAAACTTTACCCTTATCAATCAATATAAGCAAATAACAAAGATTTATGACAAAATTATATTATGCCATTGTTGAAAGTTAAGGTTTTTTCCACACAAACATTTTTTCTATTCTTGGGAGAATCTCCCTTGCATCTAAACCTCAGGAGGAATGTCTCTTGCCATCTTGTACTTGGCAAATCGGGGATGAGCAAGAAGCGTTTTAGTTGTTGGCCTTTGTTCAACATCTTCTGACACACACTGGTAAACAATATCTGCAAGCACTGGGTCTAACTGCCTCAACATTTCAATCTGCATAAATAAATGAAGGTATAATTTAGTTTATACTAGTTAAGATAATTATTTTTAATTCAATATCTGAAAACTTACAGTCAAACAAAAAAATAAATTACAAACAAAAGCCAAAACTTCAAATTCTTTCCCAATAAGAAGATATTTCCAAAATCTTTTTAGATCAGACATCTTTAAACAAGTGAGTGATTATCAGTTGTAATAAGTAAAAAACTGGAATAGGTATTCAATTACTAGCTTGTGTCAAATGACATTGCACTGACACAATGACCATACAAATGAGCAAAACAAATTATTTTGACAGTTTTTAACATTACAGTCAAACCTTGATTATCAGAACTGTTTTGCACTGTTTTACTATATTCTATTTATAATCTAAATGATGTTGTATGTAGTATTAAATAATCTGGTATAATTTATAAAATTATATTGTATGTGATTGTATGTGTGTGTATATGTGTACTTGTGCCCGACCTAAGAATGCAATCAGTAAAAAATGTAAACTGGCAACCTGGCATTTTTAACTCTAAGGTCATTTCAGTTACCAGTACCCTACTTTTTTTATAATTATAATCATTATTCTAAGTAACTTTAATGTTATAATTTATGGAAATGGGTAATAAAGCTTATTATCGTTATTATTATAATTATTATAATTATTATTATTTATATTGTTATGATAAACATGTGAACAGCAAAGAAACATTTTAATCATGAAATTTACAGTCTTTACGTATTTACAACTATTCACTTTGAGTTTAGAAATTCATAACACTCTAAAATGTTCAAGCATGTTTGTTTGCTTCAAAAACTCCTCGCCTCACTTCTGAAAAGACAATACGCTGTTTCGACAGTCTTTTAAAAGGATATAATTGGTCTATTTCCAACCTCAAGTTATCAAGATGACAACTAATAAACATTCATGAAGACCAGAGAAAAAAGTCTGGATAATTGAATTGTTGGGATAATCAAGGTTCAACTTTAGTTTATTTTTGTACAAAACAAGATGTACAGTTGCAATATGATGGCTTATATCTTACCTTTTGTGGTAATGTATCTTCAGTGGGAACACCAACTGTTAGCTCCAGAATGAAACATCCAGTACTGTAGATATCAGCAGGTCGGCCGTGGGGCTGCTTCAGTAAAACCTGTATAATCAAACAAAATCTTATTAATAAAGGATGGCTATAAGAAATAAAAACAAACTATCAATGCTTGCGAAAATCTGTGACATTGTCCATGCTGTGGCATGATATAAAACATAAGTCGTTGTCAATTGAGGACATAATAATGCTTCATCTAAAACTAATTAAAAAAATACGATGATCTTACAACAAATATTAAAGATTTTAATTTTTGTAATGTGGCAGGTTTTGTGTCTGATCCAGTCTTTTACCTATTATGGAGTGTAATGAATAAGGTTGCCAAAAGTGAACAAACAGGGTGTTCACAGCAGGTTTTCCTGAGAATTAAAAATAACTAGTTTGTATTATCTGCTATCACGACTGATGATGATGATAATATATTAATAATAGTAATATTATTGTGTGTAATGATGTATGGAAGTGAGACCTGGACAGTAAGAGCTGAGGATATGTAATGCACGGGGAGAAATGATGTGCAAACGATACGATGATGTGCAATGTCAGCCTCGAGGACAGACTTAGATTTGATGAAATCAGGGGAAGATTAAATCTGGAAAGTATTAGGAAATGTGTTCAGAACAGGAGATTGCACTGGTTTAGTCACGTTGAGAGAATGGACAAGAGTTTCTGGATTAGTAGATGCAGAGCAGTTGAGGTGTCAGGTTCAGTTGGTAGAGGAAGACCAAAGAAAACATGGGAAGAAGTTATACCAGGGGTCCTGTAGCTTAGGTGCCAACAAATTTAAGTCCTTTTTAAGACCTTTTTAAGACTTTTTAATGCCAGAAGTGAAAACTTGTAAAGCCAATTTTTCAATACAAAAAACAGAAATAAAGCCCTTGCCGATAAACACTTTACTTCAATTCATGGTAGACAAGATCAAACTGTCACAAAAAATCTATTAACATTATAACCAAAGAGCAACAAAAAATTTCTCATCTGCAAGAGCAGATTTAGAGTGGTGTGCTGCATTCAGTGTAATATGGCAGTCAAAAACGTGAAAGACACACAAACATCCCGTTAAAATTGTTTCTGATATACAGGGTTTTCATTAGAAGCCGGCAACCGGCGAATACTTTCGATATCAGCGTCGCCTACTTTTGCTGGCTTTTGCCAGTTGATATATTGTATCCTGAATGGTTTAAATAGTATCCAGTTTTCAGTATAGTGCGTCTGCTATTACAGTGGTCTTAAAA
>JANCMA020317973.1:0-11910 GCA_024336925.2 Zoanthus solanderi | reverse complement strand
TTTCCTCATGATGACGTCATTTTTCCCCCGGGATGACGTCACCCGTTGCTAGGGGTCACCCCGCGCTCCCAGCTGATCGATGACGTCATTTTCTCGGAAACAGCTGATCGATCAGCTGATCGGTTGCCATGGCAACCAAAAATTCCGCGAAAAAAGCCATGAATCCCTCGATATCACTACTTACGTTAATAGGATAACGTACGAGTTGATAAAGTGAAACTATATATGGGGTTTGAAAAACCTAAGGCTAAGAGTTTAACAACTTTCTTATTCTTCAAAATTTATTTATAAAGTTTTTGTCTTGCTCGTTGGCACTTACCGATAGCTACTACTATTTATAAAAAATCAGAATGCTTTAACTTAACACGGATATAAGGTGACAACTCGCTCTTTCGTTCGGAAGCTCGAGTAATTACATGCAAGATTTAATTACCTAATATGGGTCAACCGCGACTCCCTTTTGCGTTTGTATGTGTTTTGAGTGTGTTGGATCCAATAGCATTAATGCTCTGCATCCCTCAAAAAATCTCTAAGCGTGTTTTCACATGATGAATTCTACGCATTCTCTTACGGCTGAATGTAAAAGTGATTAGCTGTTTATTCTCAATCCATGACATTGTATCACTCAACATGTCAGAAGAAACGGTATTTGTATTTTAAAAAGTTAAGAAATTCTTGTTGAAAATCTATTATTTTGGGACGAAACGCGCGTTTTCGCTACAAGAAGTTTGTTCTAAACAGAACCCTTGTAGAGTAGCCGTTAGCAGTCGGGCAGATGACGGTTCTTGCAATATTCCACTAACAGGCATTATTATTATTATTTAAGAAACAAAACATGTTCTCCTTGACTTCATACCTGAGTGAAAACCGAGGCGAACGTTTGGGAGAATTCGAGAGCAGATCCGAGTAAAAATCCGAGACACAGTCCCAAAAACTTTGCTGATTGAGGTTTTAACCAAACTATGAAGGCACTGACAACATTTTATAAAATTATTATTTTCCGACTTAAGAAAGAGATAGACAATATACAAAGTGCGTATCCATAATTTTATTTCTTTCATATCGCTCAAGTCAGTTTCGTGTATGTAAAACTCGCGTATTATCCAGATTATTTTTAAATAGTTTTGACAAAAAAACAACTATTTTTCCCCTCCAAAGCAGCCATCTAAACGTATATGCTCTAAGGTATTCACGGATACGACCAACATTTTCTTTATTTGAGCATATGAAATGGCAACAAGGAATGATAATTCGAAGGAGAGGAGGCATCGAAGCTGTTACTAAATTTCACAAAACTAAACACGTACTCTCCAAATGTGAAAACAAAGTGTTTTCCAAGTGGAAAATTTGCTGATATTTTCTCGATAACCAATTCATAACTTTTGATATTTAGTGTCATCATGCTCAAAAAAAATTTATATATTTTTTTTGCAATGTCAGCAAAATGCGTGGAATCGTTTATTTAAAACCCTGTATGATCGCCTTGAAAACACAGTCTCCCTCGCAGCCGCTACCTAGCGTAGTCGTCACGCAACAAAACGCGTCACTCCCCACACAAACCGGCTTTGCGTGACTACCCATAACGGCTGCGCAGGAGACTAGAAAACACACCGATTGTTGCAACTCCTTTATTAAATTCTCCTACAAACTTAGCGTCCATTGTCAGCCCAAAACTTGTACAACGTTAGAAGAAGGTAACTGCCAAAAATAGATTAATTGAAAAACAAATAAAATAAGAATGGAAAAGATCCATTGAACCATGGAACTTTCAATGTTGTCAGGCCAAAACTTGTACAACTCTGGAAGATAGTATCTGCTATAAAATAGATTCACTGAAAAAGAAAATAAGTTAGAAAAGCTCCATTGAACCATGGAACTTTCATGTTGTCAGCCCAAAACTCAGTGTACAACGCTAGAAGATAGCATCTGCTATAAAATAGATTAATTGAAAAACGAATAAAATATATAATGGCATTTATTGAGTCGTAAAAATTTCGTGTTATCAACATGAACATCTATTTGCAATGGCGTTTTTCGTTCCTGCGGTTGTTTATTAAGCTTCTCATATATACTTTCTCAACTACTGGCATTTTTTTCCTTCAAATTTTACGCTATTCGTTGTTTATTTAATTTTGTTTAATATTTAGAACTTTCTGCTAAAATCGTTCTCATTCCAAAACCAAAAATTCAAAATGAAACAGAAACGTATACATCAGGCTATTTTATCGCTTAATGCAAGTCTCTCTGGGAGCCGTCCTGACATTGCTAAAATTTACCTTCTTTGTTTGTTAGCTTTTCTTATATCTATTTTTTAAATGTTTATTTATATTTAGCTGATTTGGATCCAACGAAATAGGAAGTTGTGCAAGGATTTTGCTACAACACTGTTTTTGCAATCAAAAAGCTTGATAGCTAAGCTAATCTAATTAAGAGTTTCTAATTACCATGCTTCTCATAAAGACAACACAACTCTAGATGCCCTCTCCCTGTAACACTACTAATCAACGTATCAAACTGTTAAGTTAATGTTTCAGGTGTTTGGTTGCAATATGTCTTTCATTACTGAAACAAATTACTTCTAACTGCCTCTTTTAGTTTTGTAGCAGAAGTTTCTATTGATCTCTGGACCAACACCATTGAAACGAACAGATTTTTAAAACTTTAGATTGTTTTTGGCACTTTTGTTTGCAAAAGATATCGGAAGAATGTAATAAAAATATTTAATGGTATTTTATTTTTTTTAAGAAACAAGTATCCATTTTTGTCTTCATTGGTTTACAAACAGATATTTAAGCTAATTTTTATCAGCAAGGGTCTTTGTAGTGAGAATTTTAGATCAGGAATTTTTCATTTTATGTTTTTCTGACACCTCTTAAGACATCATTCGTCATGACTTGACTAAAATAATAATGCTTTGGTGAATGATTTAAATTCTTTTTGTTAATGACGGTACAGTTCAACATTTTAATCTATGTAAGTTCTAGATTTAACGAGCGGCATGCTCAACGCCTATGTATCAAAATTATAACAGGAAATGAAATCTTTCAGCAACTTATACATGCATTTTTAGACTGTCGTTTGAGAAAGTAATTTATAGACTCGACTGAGTACCATTCACATTTCACACAAATGAGGAAACGGTGGTTTAAATTGTGGTTTCTAAAAAATTATTTCTTTCCTATTCAAATTTTAAAAAACCGAAATATCTGTCAGCTGAGTTCAGATAAACAAAATAAGTGCAATTTTCTGACAGCGATGGCATAGTGTATATGATCGTGACTGTCCGGTTCCTATGGCTTTTCTATTAACAGAGTCATTGCTTTTCGTTTTTTAAAAAAAACTAAAGTGTTAAGTGAATTTTTTTTTTTACTACTTTTTTTTACTACTTGAAGTTAAATTGGAAAGCAAACGAATTAGGTCATGATTCCCACCACACTACTACTACTAGCCTTTTTAAAATCATATCAAGCTGTAATCAATTGCTGCGAATACTTTAGAGATAATTGCACAACTTCATTCGGTCCAACTCGTTTCAGCTATACCGAAAGTTTTAATTAATAGCTCTTTTCAGTTTCAACACAGACAACACTTGCTCTTCAGCGTTTAAGAGTAAAGTGAATTAAAATGTGCTTGCGCAGTGCGTGGTACATTTTACTATAGTACACTGTTACACCTTTAAAATCCTTACTTTTATGGTCATGAAAACATTTTGACACACCCGGCCTTGACTGCACCCTAAGTCTTAACTACAATCATTTTATCGAATTATAAATGATAATTTTATTAGATTAAATGAGCTGGATTTTTACATTTTAATTTTTTAGCGCTGCGCTAATATATTTACTTTTTGAAAAATGAGGAAAAGAACAAGAAATGAGTTTAGGCTTTACGAGATCTGTCCACACTGGGATATGTCGAATTCCTGATTTCTGCTTCGAGTACTTGCAAATTGGTTGCATTCTATAACTGAATAACGTGCTTATCAATAAAAGTTGACAAGACGGAAATAAACATTGTAATGATTTTAGTTTAATTTGAAGGTATTTACTGTTTCGTCACGTTTTACCGTGGAGGCAATTCACAATACATTGTGTAACGCCTTTTAAAAACTTAAAGACCGGAAGCTTGAACTGCGACCTCTAACATAAATAACTCATTTTGCCTTGATGAGCCTAGAGAAGGCATTTCGCATCAAGAATAATAAACAATCTAAAGATTTTTATTTGTTTTAATGGTTGTCCTTCAAAGTTTTCATTGTTACTTTGGTTTTTAATTTTTGTGCTTGGCACAAGGCCTTCATTAACATTTGAAATGTTGCCGTCTCGCTTGAGGCAAAGGTAACAAGATACTGGAATTGACCTAAGTCTAAAAATTGTCAAGACTTTGCCACACCCGTTACATTTGACAAATATCTCAGCTGGGGCAAGGTATTTAAACTGTTCATTGTTCCACAGTGCACAGATTTTAAAGCCCAGTTGAGTAGTTTACTGAAGTGAAACAATAGTTTACCACTGTGTTCACACGATGAAGCTGTTGATCATTCTCGCATTTTTGACAATCGGTAAGTTTGTACTGCTTTTGAATAATGGATAGATAGTTTAATGCTGTACTTAGCTACAAGTTTCACGGTTATTTTGTTTTGTAACACTAACAGAAGAAATGACAGAACATAACTATCTTTCTTTGTGGTTGTCGCTCATTTTAGCGGACGATTTTCTAACCTCCATAACACCAAATATGGTTATCCAAAGCTACAAGAAGTTTTCTTTGGGTTTGATAGAATAGATTTTAAGCTAATAACAGTGATCGACTTTCAAAAGTTGTGCATAATTAAAGCTTCACTATTTTTATTTATCGGATTAGGTTTCTCATGGTCTTCAAGTTTTTCTCAAAAGGAGTCAAAGCTGTTGGCAAAATCAAAATGCTATGACTAATCTTACGGTTTTGGATCAAAACGCTATGGTTCCATTTAAGGAGTGAAAAATAACTAAGATCGAATCTAAAGGATTTCGTGACCTGACAGTTTTGTGAAAGTTAGTGCAGTGCAAGTTGTCGAACTTGCTGTGAGGTTGTTGTGCAACTTTAATTCAATGCTCCAAAGCTAGCGAATGATGATCAAGAACTTTTTGCGGCTTTTTGACATTTAACTTTTACATTATAAAATGTTGCTTACTGAAAAGAATTCTCTCATGATCTTTCGTTCACTGCTTCAGTCTTAGTTGAACTGATAAATTTGTAATGATATAAAATCAAAAAACCATATTGACAAATCATTCGTGATTTGATGAAACATTTGTATGATTTCATTAACATTGATCAGCTTAATAATGAAGCGATTTATTACTTGCGGTTAGGAAATAAAGTGCTTCAACTGTTTTACCAGCTTGTGCTATAAACTGTCAGACGCAGGTAATGTTTAAACGAAACATCAGTTTAAATATGAATCTGTGAAGTAACAAAAAAAGAAAAAAAATTCATTTAAAATTTTATACCGTGGATATAAATGAGACAGACAGGCGTTGAAACACCGAGTAGCAATTGTTTTAGGCATCAAAATAAAAACTGGACGAATAAACTTAAAGTTAGAGATACTTTCGTAGACTAACAATCGTAATAGTCAATTTATAGTTTCTAATATGAAATGTTTGTAAACTCGTATGTTGTATAAAACTGCCTTTTTTTTGTTGACCCACGCCGCAGTACCCTGGGTACCAGAGGCGAACTCGCTCCTGAAACGAGCGTGGAGCCTGAAGTGAGCGACCAGCCAAAACAAAGATATTAAACAATTATTGGACTAGGTTGAGCAAAATATCGTGATTTGTCAGTGACGAGCAGATTCTTTATTTGCCAAAGCCAAAGGCTTTATATTACGTTTATCATTCGATCACAGAATTTTTGTGTGGGAAGCGTTAGCTTTGAAGAGGTAAATGCGCGCTGTCTCATAAAATAAGTCAAGTCGGCTTTTTTCAGTTTCAAATTCATTGAGAAAATAACGCGGCGCTGCCACTTTTAATCCCAAAAGCAAATTATCGGTTCAAAAAATGTATTTTGTAACTTAAAAAACAAAAACTTACTGTTTTTGTTATCTAACAAACTGCTTCAATCTGCCTTTGTAAACTCTGGAAAACGAGCCGTTTTTTGCTAAAAGAGGTCGAAACTACGCATGAGTAATGTCATTTTGAAGCTAAACACAGTTATGTGCATGAGTCATACTTGTAGGTCACGTGATGGTCGTTGCGCCAATGAGAAAGAAAGAAAATTTCTATTGAATGATAATTGATAGTATTCGGTACATTATGAAATATAAAATTACGCTTGTGGCAGTTTTCTTGTTAACTTAACCAAAGTCTTTGACCTGTGAACCATCATGTTCTGAATCAAAAATCTCAACTTTATCGGGTATGTAGACAGGCAGAATGGTGGCCTCTTCATACTTAATGTCAACGAACAGTTTTTTCTCACTTGCCTCCACTAAATCATACTCCCTATTTCTGATAAACTGCTTACCCACTCCTCCCTAGAGTTATGTTTAGAAATAAAGTTAGAGAAAACCGGGATTGGCCCCTCTATCCATATCGTGGGTGGCACCCATTAGGGATCAGTTCTTTGGGCTCTTACTGTTCCTTGTTTTACATTAACGATTTTCATAATTCATCTGATTCATTCGGTTTTTTATTTTAATTTTTGATTATGATTCTAACTTATTCTGCATAAAAAGATCAAAAGTGTTTGGAGTCTGATAAATTACCTTTATCCATTTTCCATTACATTTTCTCTCTAACAATAAACTTTCTGAATATAGAGGAACCTTGTTTGTCTTTTTCATCCTGTGTTAAAGAAAATCAATTACGATCTTTCTGTATAAATTGATAATAGAATTGAGCGATAACAGAGTTTTCCGTATTCGCTTCGTCTGGTAAACTCTTTAAACAAGAAACTCGAATGCGTCGGTGTAAAACCTGTAAAGAACTTTTTACGATTAAAAGTCTTGCCTACGTTGGATCAGATAAAAAATAGTTTGTATACAATGTTTCGACTGACGATTACTAGTCTTCAAGTTTAATAGGACAATTTTCGTTACAGTTTTTTTATGTTTTAAAACAAATAACGAACGGAAGTTACAAACATTTAAAGACAGTATTACAAAAGACAAATACAGATTAGATAAAGAAAATTAGAAGAATAAAAAGAACAAAAAGAATAAAAAAAGGAAAAGGAATATTAACTTTTAAAAGTAATTAGATTACTGTTTATTATGACTGTTTACATTCCTGAACACTTGGCAGACATAACCCGTGTTTACACTGGGGAGTCTACTCAGGTTTTAGTTTACCGCGGTTGGGTTACCAAACCGTGGTAAATTCCTTAAGTGTTTACACTAATAAATGTAACTGAAGTACATCTGTCAACATTCATTTGGCCGGCAATTCAAATAGGCGGAAATTTGAGGAAACCATGGCCGCAGGTAGAACAGAAGTGGCATTAGCCGTCTTTGCTTTTTTTTTTCATGAAGATGAGTTTGAAGAAAACTCTTTCAACGGAGATGTTCCCCAGGCTGCTTCCGATATCAGATTCAGAGACACTATTTTGCATTATCTTTCGCCCTGAAACTGGAAAGAATTTCACTTTTTGGTTCTAATATGCATGAGGCTCTTTTTATTGTAAAACATGCAAATTCTTAAAACACCGGATATCAACTTAACTTGTATTAGCTTCTTTATTTTAGCCACGAAGCTGTGATTATGGTGAAGAGTACAAACGGTTTTTCTGACTCGGAGGAGGAGCATTGTCTTGAGTGTCTTGTGTTTCTACAGTTGGCCTTTTTGCTGGTGGTACATTCGCATTTGTCATGAGATGATGAGCATGTGGTGCCGGTGATGGCGGTGTGGTGACGAAATCTTGCCTGTAGAACGGACTCGCATAACGATACGGTGGTAGCGCTTGTAAATCCTCCCTCGGTCTGGCCAAGATAAGACAGAACTCGTGTAAATTTCTCGTATATCATATCAAAGAATAAGCGTAATGCAACATACAGAAAATAAAATAGATAGAAATATATCTGGAGTACTGAGAGAAAAAATCGTAATCTGTGCCACCTCGGTAAGGCGCTAAGTCTAAACACGGCATTAGCAAACCCAACGTGACGTGAAAACAAAGTGAAAGTGTGCGTGTTGTTCTTGATGCATGACGTTCTTAAAAAGAAATCGCGTTGTGTTAACAACGGACTGCTTTTTTCAGTTGCCAAACAAAACGTGACGTGAGGAATTTAGTCTTGCGCGCGCAGGTATCGAACGTCGCGTTCTTTGCTAAATCTGTCTGTGGCGCTCTTGATTCCTAAATCTGTCAGTGGCGCTCTTTGATTCCGTGTTAGGAAATGAGCAATATTTCATACTGCTCTTTTTAAGAAATACTGCATAGAACCCACTGTACTTTTATTCAAAATAGCACCAACATGATAACTTAATACCACTAAAATGGACACTAAGGCCACGTTAGTAGGTAGGCAAAATTAAACCTACATTGGCAGATTTAACGAACGATGTAGCAAACCCCGTCTTCAACTTGGTCTTAGTAGCATCAAGATTACAGCTACTAGCACGTGAGTGCTATCAATGCTAATTATTTCCCGGGGCATTGCGCTTAGCAATTTACTTTTGTGTTAACAAGTAGATCTTTTGATTATAAACTACTTCCCAGACTACACTATTATTTCACTGTCGTGTGTTAACAAAAACCATTTTATTAGTATAATTGTAAACTAGTGCTCAGATTATGTCGGCTTACTATCGTGTTAACGAAAAAATCTTTTTAGTGGTTTGATCAGTATAAGCTACTCGACATTGGCTCACTTTCGTATGTTAACAAGTTATCATTTTACCGGTGTGATTGTAAGCTAGTGCCCAGTTTACATTGTCTTGCTGTCGTGTTTTTAACAAGTTGTCAATGTACAATGTATTGGTATGACTATAAACTAGTGCCCAGTCTACACTGGCTCACTGCTGTGTGTTAGCAAGTTATCATTTTAATGGTGTGAATATAATCTAGTGCACAGACTACATTGGCTCGCTGTATTGTGTTAACAAATTTTCATTTTATCATTGTGAGTATAAATTAGTGCCCAGCCTACACTAGGAGCGTAAAACTCTCATACTGGCCCTTTGTCACGGCATTTTCATAGACCAGTTTATTTTTAGGAAAGGTACGTTATTAATGACGGGGGTTGGATGGGGCCTCGGAGGGAGGGGGTCACCGAAAAATATACCAACTTTTATGCAAGCAGGGCCTTGCTTTTATTTTGGTGAGAAGGAGGGGGGAGGGGTCATCCTTTTTAATTTCAATTATTTTTAAATGACAACTTAAATTCGAAAAAATTACACCTTACTTCAGAAGGTTCTTTAGGTAGCTTTTGGTCCAAGTTTATAAGCTGCAATTAAATATTATAGCTGAAACTATACTAACAATAGATTTGTTTCTATTTTTGGCTTTTAAAGTGCCCTATTTTCACACTTTTACATTAGGCAACGACTTTGATACATATCAACTAAAAACAAATTATACTACCTTAAAAAGCTTACAAATTATACTACTTAAAAAAACTAAACAGTGCTGTGAAATACGGTTCAGTCCACATCCTAGAACTACCGATCGTTGGCCATATGTTTTTCTTTTGAGTCTCCGATTCTCTAGTTCAGCGTTCTATCTTTACAGTCTCGGCGACGCTATGTATTACAGCATATAGCGGCACTCTTCATATCCGGTAGTCGTACATGACCGTTAGGAGGACTTACTAAATCCATTTCCTGGTTTCTGGTTCATGGCAACTCCCAGCAACTGATGGATTTAGGAGCAACTTTTGAGCAACTTTGTATTGATTTATCATATAAAAATCACATTTTAAAAGGAATGATTAATTTCTGCAAAAGGAATTGATGCTAAGCAGGATAGGGGGTGTCTACAAGGCATATATGTTGCTCGATGTTGCTCATATGTTAAGCCTCTCCAACAGCCATCTTTCGTTTATTACCACTACCTGGTCACTCAGGCTTTAAACCCTCAACACATCCCCAAGATATACACTTCAGAGTACTATAATGATCTTTCTTAAGTTCCAATTATTCAAAAAGAACGATTGAAGGTATTAAATAATATTTATATGACATATTGATATATGAAGGTAGCAGCTTTTAAAGTTTTAGTAGCAACTTTTATTGGTTTTTCGCAAAATTTTATCTCCAAGTCATCATTTTATCTCTGATTCATCTTATGTACACGACCTTCTTTAGAAAATCGGTGATCTAAACTATAAACGTTACTGACAAATCTGTTATACCAAGGGAAGGTACGTTTTATATTAGGTGGATGGGCCGGGGGTTTTGAAACGTTTTTGCAGGAAAAGTTGTGGCCCTCTCACTTCGTGGAACGGATTTAAGCATGACCCTTCACAAAGACGCACACAAAAGCAAGTGGCCCTTCCACTGTTACTAAAAACAAAATTTTAGCAATTTTTTGAGTTTTTAAAAAGACTTTTTATGTATTTACGAGTACAATCTATTCAGGCTTGCTTATTAGCTAGCGTCTCGTAACACTTCGCATTTGAGCACTTCAAAAGCACGTATTGTAAAATGTCACATGTGACGTCATGGTGTTGAGTTAGGTACGACATTTACCTGTTGCATTTTGTTTTTATTAAGTGCTAACTCTGACAATTTATGTCAGTTCACGAAAAATATTTCAAAGTTCAAGTCTCTGACAATTAAGTTAAAACTGTACTTTGGGAAAAGTTGTGCTTTTTAAAATAAAATATTTTAAATTTATTTTTATAGCTACTTTAAGTTGTTTTTCGTCAATTGTTTTAAACAAGTATGCCAACTGTTGTTACAATTTTTTAACAATTGGAGGACCGTAAGTAAACCAAAAAGACAAAAAACTACATTACGATAGGTTCGGTGCACTATTAATAAAATATTTTTGAATTTCCAGTTACCGCTAAGAACAATGACAAAGTGTTCAACTTGTTCAGTCTTAGCCTCAATATGAAGTTAAATTTCCTAAATGCCAATGTAGTCTTACACTACTTACAACTGAGTGTATTATTGGAGGTGTGACTTCTCCCTCTCTCTCTCACTTCTACTTTTGAATATTTAAAAATACTGTATAAAATGAATCTGCAGTTATTGAAATCAGCAGTAACTAGGAATTCGAAACTGGTCCATTTTCTTTACCAAATAAACAAGTCTAAGCCGTCTATTAGACCGTGATAAACAGAACACGACGTCTGCCGATCGTGTTTTTTACATTTCTCGAGTGTTCTCAAATGCCTGGAATGTTTTAGTCTAATACACGACTTAGACTTCTTCATTTGCTTTATAATATAGATTCTAAAGGCCGAGAATAGTGAAAAACAATAAAACTTGCTTTTTCTATGTTTTATACTCTGATAAAACACGGGTTTTTAACCAATCTGGGCAAGCGTGGGATCCTATCTATAAAACACTATAAACAGTATTTAGTGTTCTGATAACTTTATTACCAAAATATTAAATCCTGGACTAAGTAAGAAAGTGAGGAGATGAGTAATGAAATATAACATGAATACTGACTTGAATTTACTGTAATTTTAGACAGAATATTCAGAAATTTCTAACTTAAACACTACTATTTACATCACTTGGATAACTGAAACATATTCAACGTTAAGCGAAATGCTACATTAAATAATTAAGATTCAAACTCTTATGTTAAGGTGTAATACTACTATCATGTGTTCATATTAATTACATTCACACTAATGCTACTCTTTCTAAGTCAAGGTTGGAAATCTTCGTAAGTCAAAAGATTTAACCCTTTCAGTGCCAGTTGTATTTTTAAATTCTCCCAACCTGAGCCCATACTTTTCATTGAACAAATTTG
>JANCMA020317871.1:0-11911 GCA_024336925.2 Zoanthus solanderi | reverse complement strand
GGGCGGATACAGGATTTTAAAAAGGGGGGTGAATAATTTTTTAAAAAAATTTCGCAGTACAAACCCCCCCCCCCCCATGAAATTATAACTTATGAAAACTTTTGAGTGCAAGTAAATTTCGGATTAGATACCTACATTAAGAGTCCCCGTGGTCGCTTGTTAAAAGCTCGCTCCCTTGACAGAAAAAAGAAACTTTAACTTCAAAAAGGGGGGTGGAAATCCACCCAATCCACCCCCCCTGTATCCGCCCCTGCTATGCTGCTCTAGTAGTGAGCAAATATGACTTTTGAGAGCACACTGCAATATGATTCAAGACCGAATTTTTGCCACCTATGTTCACAATGGTGGCAACACTTGGCAGTCGCAATTTCATGATATGTACCGGGAAGACATTATCTATATAGCTGGAACCTTACCCACAAAAAGTAGGGCATGTTTGTCTGAGGGTTTTTCAAGCTCATGTCTTCAAATGAAAGATTGGCCCAATCAGTTATATAGAGAATACCAGATATGACATAAGATCTTGCTTTAACTCCCCAATGTTAACCGAATTTAACTTCCTGCATTCAACAACCTTTTTTTAAGGGTGTGGCTTTAGAAACTTAAGTGTATAGACTATTGTTGAGTGGGAGGGGAAATAGTAATGAGTGTAGGGTTTTAAATTCAAGATATCACTATCCTTAGGAATAATAACAATGTCCAAGATACTGTATGGCCAGCTCTGTGAGTCGGTTCTGTGAACGTATTGAACAAAGTTAAGAGAATCAAGAATTTCAAGGAAATGATGAGTATTTGGTTCATTGATATCATATATCAATATGATATGAATATTTAAGTCTCCAGTTACTAACAGTTCACCAGGATGAACAACAAGTGATGTTAATAAGTCTGTAATTTTCATAAAAAACACTGACATAGCTGTGCTGTTCACTTGAGATCTGGGTGGCCAGAAGACAGTGGCTTGGAAACTGAGAATATGATAGTTTGACTACATCTAACTACTAAACTATTGTACAGACTGAGAGAAAGAAAAAGAAAACTAACGTGATAGTAATATGTGTAGATTTGTATTTGAATTTTAAATAAATTGGCGCATGGAGGCTTACGAAACTGCCGATTTCAGTTTTTAGAAAGCCTGTATAGATTCAGAGACATCAAAATAGTAATCTTCACTCTCAAGAGTTGAGAAAAGATGATCCGATAAGTATTTTTTAAAACTACTTTTAGACATGACCCTGATATCACCTGGGATAGAATTCCATGGTCTAACACCAATCCGCGAGAATGAATTTAGTTGTAAATTTAGCCTTGATGGTTTAGTGAAGAGATTTTTTGATGTAGAAGATTGTGTTGCATATTGGTGTATATAGCTGACATGGGTAAATAGATTAATCAGGTTTTCGGGCGTTTTTTTTGTTAATGATATCATGCATTAGGCTGGAAAGAGATTGAACATACATGTTCAAGGGCGGGACATTAGTTTTTATAAAAAGTGGGATTGCACTTTGTTGATTAATTTTAAAAAAATTAGTCTCAATACTCATGTTCACTGATGCATTCCTCAAGATTTCTTGAGGTTTCACCGACATAATTAGATCCGCAGATGCATGTGCCATGATAAACAGTGTAAGACGGATGTTTATTTTTATCTTTATTGTTAAATAGGGACTTGAATGTTCCGTACTCGCAATCTGTTTAATTTTTGTTTGTGAGCATCCTTAATCACCATCTTGATGAATCATCATTTTACTTATAAGTGCAATATCTTTGTGAAAACTTTTGAACCACAAACCATCTAAAAATACTGTTGATCAAAGCTAGAATTAAATGATGTGACATCCAAGTATCAAAGAGCAGTGATGAATTGAAGAGCAGTCCATAGACTTTTCAAAAATGCAACAAGCTACTTGGTATTCTTTCGATTTTTCTTTTTAGAAAATAAGAACTTTATTATTTGTTGCAAGGGAGCAAAGCAAGTGAGTAGTGCTCAACACTAATCATCACATGCTAAATCTGGTAAAGTAGGTTTTGGCACAAGTGTTAATAGCCAGATCTTAAAGGTTTAACATTTCAAGATTTCTTATTGATTAGTCTATTTTGGCATGTTAATTTTCTTTGCACATCTTTAATGACACTTATATTAATGCATATTTTCATTAATATTGTGTTGAACCATTAATTTTGTGTCTTTTATGAATTAATTGTTTAATTTTTTGTTCAGCTGGAAACTGGTGCTTCAAGTTCATTTAATGACAAAGTTTTGCAGGAGGAGATTTCAGAGCTTAATGAAGCTGTGAGGGTAGGATATATGTACATACTCTTTATTAATATTTTGTATAAATCCTAGGGGCCGCACTTTCATATTTTAATGACTGTTGGGTTCGAAGGATCTTTTTGAGTATAAAATTCAGCCATAAGGGATTTGTTTTTGGTCTATAAAAGACACTGAGGTTTTCCTCATCAAATTAAATCAACAATATAAAATAAGTGCAATTTATAAATTATACCGCATATTTCAGTATAATATTTAGTATTTGGGTGTTGTACTCGCCAAATATCATGAAGATTACTGTAAATCTACTTTGATTTCCTCAACTGAGTTGATGACATTTTGTCTTGATATCAAAATGCAACCTTTTTGGTGCATTGCTGGATTTAAGTTGTATTGGTATTACAAAATATTTTGTTTTTTTGACTAGAAAGTAAAAAGTTAAATAAAATTTGCTGATTTTAAAACATTTTTGGGTATGCAAAACAAAGTAGGGAGTTTTTGGGAAGACAAATTCTGAAGTTGGGATTTTTTAGTGTCGAAAAAAGGGAAAAGAGAGGAAGGATATTGTAGGATCGAAATATGTAAGGGATGAGAATGGAACTTTTAAAGTGAAAGAAGATGAAGTTATGAAAAATTATTTTTCTCTTTTGCTAAACGAGACAAATGTGTACCAACTAGAGGAGGAAGATATAGTGGAAGGCCTTGTATTTGGAGTGAGTAAAGAGATGGTGGAGCCAGCAGTGAAGAGTATGTAGATAGGCAAGGCATTGGGGCCATCTTTGGTCACAAGCGACGTTATAAAGCTTGCAGGTGCAACTGGGGTGAATGGGCTTTTTCAGGTTTGTGAATCCATTGAACAGGAAGGCGAGGTTCCACAGCAGTGGGCCAAGAGTTATACCATATCCGTATACAAAGGTTAGGGAGATGTACTAATGGTGGACAAACAAATAGGAGTTAAACTTCTGGAACAGGATATGAATGTGTATGAGAAAACTCTAGAGAAGAGTCTTAGAGATATTGTGAAGATTGATGAGAAATAGTTTGGATTTCAGTCAGGTAAGTCTACTGTAGACGCAATTTTTGTATTTACGACAGTTGCAGGAAAAGTTTGGAGCAAAGAAGAAAGAGCTTTTTCTTGTCTTTGTTGATTTTGAGAAAACTAAATCAGAAGAGGAGGCAGTTAGAAAATTTGGTGTATGGAAAAGAGAGATGGAAACTAGGGGATTAAAAAGTAAACATAAAGAAGACCAAGTTGATGGTGATGGGTAGAGAACCTGCTGTTAGGCCACAAAGGGGAAGGTACACATGTGGGGTTTGCAGTAAAGGAGTTGGAGCAAACTCAACATGTTGTCAATGTTGTGAAAGGTGGTGCCACCAAGTAATTATGTGCAGGGCTCAGAAATCTAAAAAGAGCAGCAGATAAATTTAGATGTCCAGCGTGTGTGAACTGCTTTTATATCTTTTATATCTTTCAATACAGAACAAACATTCGACGATTTTCAATACGTAGTCAAGGTCCAAAAATTTGGTTTGTTTAGTGAAATTTTTAAAAATTTATTTTTTAAAAAATTAGGTAATTACGAGGTATTACTTGTAGTGTAGTTGTATCCCTTCGTAGCGTGTTTGTCCTTTGTTTTGCTTTATTCATTTTTGTATTCGCAATTCCTGCATTCGATATTTTCATATGTCTGAGGTTTTGATCCTATTTAACTGACAGAAATCAAAGGTGTCTAGTTAATGGTCACCTTTCCAGTATCCACACCCTGACGTGCAGTGTACCTCAAGGTTCTATCATTGGCCAACTTCTTTTCCTCATATACATTAATGATCTACCAAACTGTCTTGACAATTCCAACCCCAGAATGTATGCTGATGATACCACAATTAGTGTATCAGCTACAAATGCTTATGATCTCCAAAATCAGATAAATTCAGAGTTATTGAAATTACATCGATGGCTTATAGCAAATAAGCTCAGCTTAAACATAACAAAACCAGAATTTATGATAATAGGCTCAAGACAGAGACTAAAAGCAAGGACTGATGGTTTAAAAATGCAATTAAATATTGAGGAAAATGAAATCTCTAAAGTAGACTTTACAAAATCAGTAGGAGTATTTATAGATAAAAATTATAATTGAGAAAAACATGTTGAGGAAAAATGTAAAAAATTATCATCTGGTATTAACGCGCTAAAGTGAGTACGTTCTTTTATTTTACGGAATACTGTAATTGAAATCTATAAGGCACTGATTGAGCCACATTTTGATTATTGCAGTCCAGTTTGGTATGGTATTAGTAGTAATAAATAAATTACAAAACCTCCAAAACCGCGCCGCCAGAATAATCTTAAAATCAGATTTCGAGACTAGATCAGTCACCCTTAGATAGCTTCTAGAATGGGACGACCTCTCCTCTAGAAGGTCTAAGCGGGTAACCCGAAAACACTGACCCCCGGTTCGCGGACCCCAACTACGGACCAGATCCACGGACTACCTACGGACCGGTCCACGGACTACCTCTACAGACTCCCCTACGGACCACCCTCAAAATAGAATAAAAAACAAAAATAAAGACTTCACTTCTTCTCCAATAGATCACTCGTGTCGGCGAAATTTCGAGCGTTACCCAGGGAAAAATGTAACAGACCTGGGTTCAGTCTCGGGCGCAAGTTTTATCAATACAGATCGCTACGCATTTGCCCTTCTCTTTGCTGTGGTTTTGCATGAAAGACCGGGAAGCCTTGAGAAGTTAAACTTTCTTTCCCTCCGCCATTTTGTTCGGCCCGCTCTCTCACGCGTTCGAGAGCTCGTCCCAGCCTTCACTCTTCCTCTCTCGTCTCACGGCGTAGCAGTCATGGATGAGCAGTAAGAATAAATGAATATGAATCACTTTTATTCTTTTGTTTTTCTGGACCATCCATTTTTGTTAACACCTAAAGCTGACTGCAAACACAGTTTTTTTTTCTTCAGGAGAAATGTGGAGATCTGTGTAGTGTGACGTGACGATGTGAGTTTAGTCATTGTGCAAAAATATGTGATCTTGCCACTGGCTACTTTTATTTCCAATTAGTGGGTAATTTGACTTCATATTTACTTAATTTTTAATTTGAATTGAATTTTTAGTGAACTGTTATTATTGTTTGAAGAAAGGCAGGAATGTTGAATGATTTGTAGTTGATAACCGGGGAAGGGTTCTTAACAAAGTTTAATACATCATATACATCATGCACATTGATGGGATTACCTTTCGTCACCATTATTCAGTGGCGTAGCCAGCCCGTAGACTGCCCGCAGACTGGCGCCTTACCAACTGGGCTAGCCAGGCGGCAATAATTTACTCTCTAGAAATACTATTTCCCAGGCTCTGAACATTTTAAAACAATTTTACGTCAGCAGTGACAAATCCAAATGCCAAAAACAATTTTTTTCCAGGGAAAACAGTTAAAGCATTGGCACAAAAGGAACATCTGTGAAAGGTTTAATGATTTTATTGCATTTCCAGCAATTTTAGAAACACATTTTTTAAAATTTTCCTGGGGAAGCATGCTCCCGGACCCATCCAACGTTCAGTGGCTCACGCTCGGCTATGGGCCTTAAAGTTTTTCAGATCCTGGCTACGCCACTGCCTTACTTTACATTTCTAAATATTAAAACCCCCAAAACAATGTCTAAAAGCTGTTTTCGGGGAGAAGATGCCAAGGGAAAAAAGGAGGAAAGTTCTTACCTTCTATTGGTGGCTTCGGGCTACAAAAGACGTGATTTTAGGTCGTCCTAACCTGTTTAGACACTTGTTTATATGTGTGAAATTTTAAAGCCTGGGACGAGTTCTCGAACCCGCGGGAGAATGGGCGGAGCAAAATGGCGAAGGAAATGCACTAAAAGCAACACAAATTTCGAGGCTTTCCAGAGTTTTCCCGGGCTTTCAAGCATACTTATAGCCACAGCAAAGGCAATGGCAACGTGCAATGATAAACTTGCGCCCGAGACTGTTACACTTTTCCCTGTGTAACACTCGAAATTTCGCCGACACGAGTGATCTATTGGAGAAGAAGTAAGTGAAGTCTTTATTTTTCTTTTTTATTCTATTTTGAGATGGTCCGTAGGGGGCTCCGTAGCGGTAGTCCGTGGACCCGGTCCGTAATGGGGGTCCGCGGACGGGGGGTCAGTGTTTTCGGGTTACCCGGAGGAGTTGATCGTTCTGATCAACTTCGCTCTTACTACAGTAAATAACATTTACAGTAAATGTTCTTTTCATAGACATCAAGTGTGTCCGGCATTGTAATTGTTGAGCCATTAAAAAACAACGGGGTGAGCGAATAAAGGAAATTAACCCTAGCAGTCTCAAATTTTTTATTGAACAAGTTTGAAATAATTATATAGTTGATCTTCAGTAGTTTGCTTTGTTTAATCAAATTTTATTTTCTCATTACCAAATGTCAAATAAAGCATGTTGTTGTCATTTGTATGTAAGGAGAAGTTGGGTGTTGATAACTGAAAGGGTCAAGGAACGCTAGGAACAAAAGTTGTTATCAAACTCGATAAAATTTCTCCACCCTGAAGTAAAATCATATGCTTTATTCATAGTTTTCCTCTACAAAATACAAAATATTTTTTCTTAAACTATTATAGCAAATATTAATCCGTCTGTATAATAATTCTTTCTTAAATAAAAAACTTGATGAAATACTAGAAAATTTAATGACAAGTAACATCAGCACTGCAATGCTCAACCTTTTTTGTTTTGCAGGGAAATCCAAAGTACTAGAGATCTCTGTACATTAAAATCAAACAAACTTATGATAAAATTTTCCATCCTCAAAAAACACATTTCTTCATACCCTACATCCATATTGTGGGCTTCCTGTGCAACACAATAAAATGCAACAATAAAATACAACACAACACAACACATTACAATACACTGAATTTAATACACTCAATATAATATAACAAAATACAAAACAATACAATACAAATAATACAAAGCAATACAATACAAACAACATTAAACAAGACAATAATTATAATAAGGATTGAATCCCGATTCAACTACAAATTAAACCTACAAATATCACGTGCTAAGAGTTAGGCCAATATATTAAAACAGGAAGCAACTTTAAGCAGCTATGATAACAGTTAAAAATTAATGCATATAAAACACAATTAGATACATACAATAAAAATGTATTTATATATTTACTATCTAACAACACGATGATATAGTAGCTTCGCCTAAATAAAAATGAAATTCACACTCTAAATGAAATAAAAATCAACGCCAAATTAAATAAATGGCTCTCACTAAAGGAAATTTAGTTTTTAACCTAAAATGAGAGAAACAAAGATTCATCTGAGAAAAACAACGTCTTGACGGTATATCAAATAAACGTTTCCCATAGGATTTCTAATACTTCTTTAACCTTATGGTCGATAAACAAAAGTCGATTAAATAAATTCTTTAAGATAATATGATCATAAAACATTTAGCGTTGTTTTGAGTATCTCATTCAATAACCAACGGGTCCTGTCCTGACTATATTTGCTCTTCTTCTGTTGGAGCTAAAATGGCGACTTCAACCGTCCGATTTTTGGAAGCAAGGAGCAGAGTTGAGCGTATTTAGGTTATACATTTAAAACAACAATATTATACCAATTCTGATTTCTTTGTTCCAATTAAGCTTTAGATGTGGGGTCTTCGCTAACTCTTCGGATCCAGGTTTCTTCGATTTGGGTTAAAGGCCTTTTGCTGAGCGTCACGTGTCCGTTGCTGTTTAGCTAACCACTGTGTACAAATCTCCACCATCTTTACTTGTCCCATCTTGCTGGCTGCTTCCGCAATTTGTTTGATAATCATTTCAGGGTTGTCTTGTTTAACGGCGGTAAGATAAGCCGATTTTAACTTGCCACAGGCCATAAAAGCATCAATCTAAGGTAATAAAGCACGTGATACATGAATAATAGGATTAGAGTGCAAGTTTGGCCGGAAATTATAAACACGTGTCTGCCAAATCGAACAAGCGCGCAGCATAGCTTTGTGCTCTTCCTATGGAGATGAGTAGACGTTTTAAATTTTTGTTAAATCACGTGTTTCCCTAATCGCCGAAGATTTTTAATTGCTTTTAATAAAAAGTCTCATAAAGCCCCATCAAAAGGTCCCGACATGTATCAGGTCAAATGTTGGGAGCGTGAGACATGGCCATCCAACACTGTCGGGTGAAGTTTGCTTCTAAGCAATCATTTTCCCGACATCGATCCAACATTTCTATTGTTTTCATCGTGTCGGGTTCCTGTCGGTTTCGTTTGACAGGCTCACACGACAAAAGTCCTCGGTAGGCTAGCTTATTATGAGGAATAAATCCTTTGAAAGTCTATACTTGAAACGAGACTGGTTTATTTACCAGGACCCATACGGCACAAATGTCGGCCAAATGTCGGGACCGACAACACACAAAACGGGCCAAATTTTGATCGAACAAATGTTGGGTGAAATGTCCGGATCGTTTGGTCCAACAAATGTTGGGTGAAATATCGGTATCGTTTGACGTGTTCATCGGACAACATACAAAACTGGCCAAATTTTGATCGAACAAATGTTGGGTGAAATGTCGGGATCGTTTGACCTGAGGGGCTTTAGACGACTCACGAAACCTATACCTAAGTAGAACTACAATTCAGAGCAAAACTAGCATTCTGCAAAGGCAACTCGTTCAAGATTCTTGTCAAAGAGTGAGAAACTGTTATGGGGCCGAAACCAATTGTAGATTTGCACACAATTTAGGTATCCTGCTGATGAACAATAAACACATAAAATAAAGCACGTAATGACATCTCCCCTAAAGGGGCTTTTCAGTGTCATATACTAAAAACCCTCTCTCCCAGTTAAAAATCCCAACTGGTAGGAGGCAAACCAGTCGGCTATTTACAAAGCGTGGTGAATTTGCCCCTAGTATCACCGAGGACAACTTCATTCAGTGGTCCGAGTCGGGGATTCGAACCCGGGTCTTTCGCATTCAAATCCCCAACTCTGAGCACTGAGCCACGCTGCCTCCATTGTAACTGTCAGTTTGCTAATTGATTTCAGCAGCATTTTAGCTACATCTGTGCAGATATCTATCAACTATCCCAGTTTTCCCTCTGCTTTTCTCAGAACAAATATTTTGAACAAATAATGCGTTATCTTTCATAGAACGACCGAACAACCAAAATCAAGATTGTTTAAACGGAGTATCCGTGGGTCAGAAAAACCACTCGACAATCATATTCTTGGTTTTCACACAATCCCAAGAGACACAAAAGACAATAGACACAGCGGCCATGTTGGTGTCCCAAACAAAAGAAATAATCAAAATTCTTTTGTTAAGAAAAAGAAATAATCAAAATTCTTTTGTTAAGAGTACACCAACATGGCCGCCATGACGTCATGTGAAAACAACGAGTGATACATCATCCTTGGTTTTTTACTAAACAGAGCTGTAGAAAAAACTAACATAGTCCAAGAGGCAGGGTTGTCAGTGCTCATAATTATAAACTATTGTTTATTTTCTTAAAATGTTTATGGTATTTTTATCTTTTTCCCCGATAGGGTCCTTTTGGTGCGACCGAAGGCATTCAACGAAAACGGCGTGCGCTCAATTCGCAATGGAATTCGGCGCCCGCAGGTTCACCCTCGCGCACTACTTCAGCTAACAAAAAATGCCAACGGCGTGCTTTGTATGTTAGTTTTCGAGACTTGGGTTGGACGGACTGGGTTATCGCTCCGGAGGGTTATTCGGCGTTCTTCTGCAATGGCGATTGTTCGTTTCCTCTTGAAACGTCCATGAATTCTACAAATCACGCTATAGTTCAGACACTTGTGCATCTAATGAACCCGCGCACCGTGCCAAAGCCTTGCTGCGCACCTACGAAAACGAAATCAATTTCAGTGTTATATTTTGATGAAAGTAATGACGTGATTCTCAAGAAATACCAAGATATGGTGGTCAAGTCCTGCGGTTGTCACTGAAATTGATATCAGCGAGTATATATCCAACAAAAATTGTCCAATTGTATAATTTACGTATCTTCGAATTACGTTTCTGTTTTTCTTACGTGGCCTTGGACAGGAATTACAAGTTTATCTACTTGTTGAAAAACTTGTGTGGCAAGGCGGAAAGAAGTTGTACAGAGGTTTCAGGAAATGTATGATAAACCTGTAAAGTTCTAAAGAGAACTCGCAGAGCATGTGCTATAAAACTCCATGTTTTCAAGACAGCCATCGATTTAGAGCTACATCGCCTTAGAGAGAGCAGTTTTTAACTGACCTTTTGTTACGGAGAAATTCCATTACGATACTGAAATAAGCTGAAAAAATAAAAAAAGAAGAAAACTCTAAGAGCTTCGAATTACATTCTTAACCACTTTTGCCTCTACTAACTATCGCTTGGCTTAGTTTTCAGGTCTCAGGAGATTACCTTTTAATGATCTTATTAAAAGGAGGATTTTTGACGAGATTTGTTTTTCACCTTTAGGTTTTTCCAAAATGGATGCTTGTTAAATACACACTTTTGAATCAGTTATCCTAAATCATTTCATACATTTTAAAGCATTCCATTACCAGAAACACTAAAACATTCTTCCCTAAATACTCATGATTATCTTTAAGAACATCATAAGGAAGATTGACGCGAAATTCTCAAATAAATTAAAACATTAAACCTTCTCCCAAATATTATACATTCTTATAAATAGTGAACCATCTTTATAGCTAACCTGACTCATTTTTCATGTTACTTGTATAACGTGTTTGGAATTATCCTGCGGTAGAAAATGAAAATTTTTTTAATGAACATATATTTTATACACTAACATTTTTACACAGTAAAACAAAAATAATTATATTCTTCTGAATTTCCAAGCGGGGTTTTGAGTGTATGGTGCTTCCTTTTTTATAACATCTGCAAATGGTTAGATCTTAGGGTCTTTTCGGATAAAAAGTAAACCGTAGACTCTTTATCCGGGGACTTAAAATAACTCATGCACTTGTCGAAAAGAGCAGGGTAGTGATCCTAGGTGATGTGGTCTGTCTTCCTTTACTTACGGAAGCCCTGAGGGGACATTGGAGTTTAACCGAAATAAAAAAAATATATTTTCTTAACTCCCATCTTGAAAATTTTTAACTCCCATTTTGAAAAATTCTAACTCCCATTTTGAAAAATTTAACTCCCATTTTAGAATTTTTTTTTTTATTTCGGTTAAACTCCAACGTCCCCTCAGGGCTTTCGTATTTACTGGTGTTTCAAATACTCCATACCAAAGATTTATAGGAGGTATGTTGACGATACCCTTGCTGTAATGGATAGCATTTCATCTGCCGAATCTTTTCTTGAAAATCTTAACGCATGTCACCCTGCAGTGCATTTTACCATGGAACTGGCCAAAAACAATGAACTCCCTTTTTTAGGGATGACATTATTGAAGAGAGGGAATAATTTGTTAACACGCGTCTACAATAAACCCACCAACACCGGGCTATTGTTACATTATTACAGCAATGTAGACAATCGATATAAGAAAACCCTTGTCTAGTCTCCTACGCAGCCGCTGCCTGAGTCGTCACGCAAGGCTTTTCTCCTCAGGAACGGCTGCTTACCCGAGCGCA
>JANCMA020317870.1:0-21836 GCA_024336925.2 Zoanthus solanderi | reverse complement strand
GCATTATTGCCCTTTTCTAGTTCTCGGGTATTTAAATGACTTAAGCATTTCTTTGGAATATATATCATAGTTACTTTGTGTGTGTCACACTTGATTAAAGAATTAATATACTCCTATATTTGAAATCTAAATTATTTCATCAGTAGCTATTTATAAAACTCAATATGTTTTAGTTAATTAGTTTACTTAATTAACTAAAATCTAAATTAAAAAAAAAATTACTTTAAACTTAATCCTTGAATAGATTTCAAAGCTGCATGCATGCTATCATTGCGAGTGATAGTGGTACTTCTAGTGAGGCAACAGGAAGTTATGGCTCGTTTGTCATACTTTCTGCAAACTCCCCTCGCGCTTTCTCTCTCTACGAAGATGCTTCAAAACTAAAGGAAAACAATAATTTCAGTGATATGAACCAAATTACTAGATTGTACTTTTCTTGCGCGCTCAGATTGGCTTCCACAGCCATTCTATTCATTTACTGAATCAATTAATAACAGTTTTCTTGTTTTGAGTCGGAACATAAAGAAGTCACTCCCTCTCTGGAGAACAACTAACTGCCTTCTTGAACGCACTAAGAACGCGCAAAGTTGTTTGGGAAATAACGTTTTTACCGAGATTGTAATGGTAAAAGCACAATGCTTAGGGGTAAAGCCTGACCAATGACCTCACTTCGAACAGACCTGGGAACTACTTCTGGAAATTTCCAGACGTCACCACCGTCTCACAAGTCGTCCCAATCAGTCTGGTGTATCCATGCTTCAAGATACAGTACATGATATTCTTCGATGGTCTAACAACAACAGATTCAAACTGAACCGTCAATTAAGTGTAAGGAACTAAGAATAGACTTTCGTAAAAAAGTTATACGGACACTAATTTACTTGAGACAAATGGTGAAGTTATTGAAACTGTTAAATCTGCTAAGATATTAGGAGTTACCGTAAGGAATGACCTTAAATGGAACGATCATGTAGGAAATATTACTGCGAAAGCATCTCAACGAATTGATTTACTTAATTCTTAAAAAATTTAAGCGCGCTGGCGTAGACCGCACGTCTCTAATTCAATTTTATTGTGCATGCATTCGTTCTGTTCTAGAATATGCATGCCAAGTTTTCCATTCCAGCTTGCCAGTCTATTTGTCTGACCAAATAGAGAGAGTCCAGAAAAGAATCTTAAGGATTCTATTCCCAGAGGTTCCTTATAGCAAGGCTCTAGCAGACGCGGGTTTAAAAACACTCTTTCACAGACGCGAGGAACTTTGTAGAACTCTGTTCAAACAAATTGTAGAGAGCGATGGCAAACCTAAGCTAGCTTGCTTATTGCACCGAGAAAAAATAGTGAGATACAATCTTAGAAACACGCGTAAAACATTATGCACTATGCAAACGAGAAACATTTGGATTAAATTATATTATTACATTACCATAATATTAGATACTTTCTCAAGTTTTTAAATTTTACTATTGTAAATATATGTTTTATCACAAGCAATACAGCTTATACCTGCTAGTTGTGTTTTCAAAATAAACGATTATTATTATTATTAAGCCCACTTCCGTGGCCATAGAGCCCAATATAGTGGCTTCAAGTTAGCTACTAGCACGTTTGTGCTATCTATACTTGATTTCTTTTTTACAGATTGCTTTTCTTTAAAGTTTCTTAAACCTGATAAACTTCCATAAGAGCCAAATTTTATGATTTTTAGATGATAAATATGGTTTTGTTCCTTGAATGTTTTATTTCAAGATAGCATGTTATTCACATAGACTTCAACGCGGAAAAATTGCGAATATCGAATTGATTAACAATTAATTAACATTTTCAAGAAACAAACTTAATAAACTTTTTTGATTAATAGCATGACCAAACAAATGTATTCTGATTAGATGCACGAGACTGAATGAACATAAGGAAACTAAGTCTTTGAAAAACGGATGATTTTGTTACGAGAAATACATTACCGTCAAAAGATATTGTGTATTCTTTCGGAATGGCTGATATACTTCTTATAACAATGGCCTGCATTTCTTGGAACTCGATCGTATTGTAGCCGTGCCAGGGACAAACTGGATAGATCTGAGCGTTCTGTCCGGTTGCAAGCTTATGGAGGAGTCGCTGTATCTTGCTCGCTTGGCCTTGTTCTAAGCGGAGGACGGAAATTTCATTCCTTGTCTCTTTCGCCGTGTTTTCTGCTGCTTGTTCTTTAACCTGAAGTTGTTTCAGATTAAGGTGGAGTTTTAACAACAGAGAATCAATCAAGCTTTTGGCCTGGAATACTTCTCGGTTTTTGCTTGGTTTGGCTGCTTTGCTACTAAAAGTAAGAATTGCTATCACAGAGATCAGCAACACCACTGACGATCTTCTCATAGTGTGGCAGAAAATAGTTCAACACCAACTACTCCTTTACAGCTCCAACACGCCCTCTAGTTTGTTGAATGGATTTTTGGTTAGGGCTTTTCTTATATTGTAATTATTTATTCATCAGTCAAAACTTGTGTTTTTTTTCCTGTGCCATCCAAAACAAAGCCATCAAATTAAACGGCAAGTATAATTTCCGCTTTTAGAGAGTGCTTGTCGACGATTGAAAATCTGTGTCACCGATATGGTATTATATCCGATAGGGGAGAACTGGGAAGGGGTGGGGAGTCAATACCGAAAGACCGCTGGCTCATTTCCCTCCCCATGCAAAATGCACCATAATTATGCAAAAGGTTGACTTTGGCATCATTGCTAGTTTGTATTTGCACTGTGCTACAATTACTGGATAAAGATTTCTTGTTTCAAACGGCATTTCCTTAGACCACTATATAGGGAAAGCTAGGGCCTTGAACACTCGATCCCCTTCCTCAACCTAACTTCCTAAACTTCTCTTTGACTTTCCCTAGTTGTAATAAGAGCTTAAAAAGATTTAAGTGAAACTCCGAATGAGATGTAAACGAAACACAATCTTTTTAGTTCCTTCCATCAAAAAACTTCCAAATCAAAAAAATATTGTAAGAGGAGTCACCGTTGGAAAAACCTTCCACTGAGAGACGCAGCGTTTGTATAGCTTTACTCTCTTTCTCACCATTTCCAGGCCCTTTCCACAGTTTGAACACACACACATGCAGAGATACAAGTGAACAAGTGGCAAAATGGAACACGCTTTTACAAGCAAACAAAACTTTCAGGCAAAAGATAAAATAAACAAAGCAAAATATTGGTAGTGTAATTCGTGCCAATACGTATGTCTGTAGCACTGTATCGACGGCTGATTAATTTAGAGGTAATTAATGCAAATGAACCTTGATCAAACTTCTCGCACAAAGGCAGCTGAAACCGTGCCAGTACTTTGTAGCTTTGTTCAGTTAGCTAATTTGAACGCTCAACTGAATGTACTAAAAATTTTCAGTAAATACAATTTAGTGCTTTGGCTTTAAAAAAGCCAAATTGCAACTAAAAAGTCCAGGCAGACGAAATGGAGCTATGCCAATAAAACAATGACAGAAAATGAGTAATGGTAAAAGTGCAATGCTTGTGGGATGTGGCTATAAAGATGAACTCAAGTATAGATATCATAAACGTGCTAGTAGCAAACTTGAAGCCACTATATTGCATGGCACTATAGCCACGTTAGTAGCGGGTTTTACCTCTTCTAACTAACTTTTTTGATGGTAGTTTAAAGGGGTAAAACTGGCTACCAACGTGGCAATAGTGCGCAATATAGTGGCTTCAAGTTAGATACTAGCACGTTTGTGCTATCTATACAATGACAGAAAAGTTGGGTTTTCCACTTGGATGCATGCCCAAGGGGAATAACAACTTAACAAATAAGTGTGAAATGATTCTTTTTTGTAAAAATTTATTGTTTTTCACTGCGACAAAGTGGGTTACGCCTATGATAGAAGAGATACCGCAAAACGTGCAAAAAAGGGAATTAAAGAGCGTGTTAAAATGTGGCTCGTTGAAAATTCACGACGCACAGTTTCGTAATATAAGCACGTGCTTCAATCAATTGAAAGTTAAAAAGTTAGATTATCGCTGTAAGGAAAGCATAAAGCTGATGTTTCGAGAGTTGGTCCTTTCTTCAGACCAATAAATAATCCCCGCTAAATCTGTTTAGCGGTTCGACAGCAGTGGGACTTTGTGACTGCTAACATAAGTTACTTTCAAGTGATTTTTAACTCATCCGTGCACAAAGTGCACGATGGGATATTGCGAGGTGTCACGGCTAGAATTATGTCACTCTCGCTTCCAGAATCTTTAAATATGCAGTGACCAAAAATGACGGATTTCTCTCAGGCTTTCCATTGTATTCTGTGTGAGTATTAAAAAGTCTACTCTACAGTTATATTATATTGAGTTGTAAGTCTAGCTATAGAATCGAATTAGAATTACGGATTATTTTCCAGATTCATTGCTACCTGAAGCTTAATCGAACAAACTCGAACAAGGTCGTGGTATGTAAACAGTGGAGTTGGCTTCTAAAGTTTTTGATTTTGTCAACGGATGACAACAACAACAACAACAACAACAACTTTATTTGCACTGATTATAAGACGTACGTACATAAAAAAGAATAAATATTAATAGATTGATGCAGTGCTGGCCATCGGAAATAGCTTTCGCTAAACGAGTCCGATTGCCGTTAGGAAAATTAATTGTCAAACAAAAATTACACGATAATTAGTAGATTGTAGAAGTATTAACACATGACATACACAACTGCAATTATAATGGCTAAGCCCGCGAAGCCAAAAAAAAAAAAATAATAATAATAATAAAACGAGAAAAAAAATATGGGAATCTGATTGTAACAGAAAGCTAAGCAATGCGTATTTAATAAACATTGACTATGTTTTATTTGATTGCTTTTTTAAAACTTGATTTTCTCATTTTTTTAAGATCGTCCTCAATTACGGTTCCAGGTTTCTGAGACTGACTCAGAATGACTCCACACACAATCAACGAATCAAGTCGTTCAAAGATTCAAGATTCCTGTCAAAGAGTAAAAGGTCAAGTTTTTTCTCGATCTGTTTTTCTCAGTTTGGTTTTAAATTTTCGAACGAATATGCATTAATAATACTATTAATTGGGCTTGATCTAACATAAATTGATTGTTTGCCAGTTAAAAGTATGTGATTGATCAACGAGAATTGTTTATGGTTGAATGCACCAAACAAAACAACTGTGTGTATGTACAGTTATAAAACATATCCACAACAGTCTCTTCGTGTATATAGCAGAAAGTGCATTTTGCTTCTTTTCATGCCTCCTGGTATTTGCTTTACAATTATTTTTAGAACAGTTTTTTGTTTATTATAGTTTGTAACATATATTAGCCATATATTGGCCTACGCGCTATTTGCAATTAATTTTGTAAAGATATAAATTAAAGATAACGGAAACTTTAACGATCAGCAAGAAATAACTATTGGTACAACCAGAATATTAATAAATGTAAATCCTGCTTGTTGGATAAAGTTTTCGATTTTCCGTGACACCAAAAATGCAAAATTACAACGGCGACTGATTAATAATTCTTTTCTTCTGAGAAATCAATAGTTTGGACAACACAAAAAGGTTTTACGAATTTTCCATTACTAAAAAATTGTTATAAAGTATTTAAAAAAAATCATCTAATAAAAGTAAAATCTAAACCCAATAGTCAGTACACAAAGGCAGTGGCTTTGCGTGAATTTTAAGTAATTCTTTTTATCAATCTTCACGCAATCTCCGAACCATTGAAACTTTGATAGAGGTTTACAGAATATTGTCAGAACCAGACGGTTCAAATTCTTATTTTTCAGTACAGTTTTTATTTTAATTTTTATTTTCAATAAAAATACTGTTATCAAGGCAGGTGTCTATGACTGTGTTTCTTATTTTTTTTCCATTTTTATAATTCTTTTCAGTTTTGTTAATATAGAACTAATTTTTATTGATAATTGCATTAGCATAAACTTGTCACGAATTGTTGAGAATCTTTTAATCGTTTGCTACGTTCACTCGCGAAAGAGCTTTCGAATGTTTGAGGACAAGTATCTACGCCCCGTCCATGCAATACAATACGAAAGCGCTTGATTCGAAAGCAAGGGTCAAGTTTTGCGTGAGGCATGGATTGAAACAATATTCAGAGCTTCCGGTACGTCATGTGTTGAAACAATCGTGCTTTGTTCGGAATCGTAGGGACGTGCTTCGGAGATACGAAGCCCATGTTCGTGATTATGAACGCGATGCCGAAGCCTTACGAGAATCACTTTTGAGAGTGAATCATTCGCGGAAATAGTTTTGGTGATCGTGTTTGAAAATTTAGCCGCCTAAATGGCTAAGTTTTGTTATAGGAGACATTCAGATCCGTATTTCGTACACGCGTTAAGAGAAGCAATATTAAAAATATCACAACAAAAGCAATGTCCAAATGAGCAACGAATTTTGCGGGCTGTGTTACAGGAATACAACTGGTGTAAAACAGAGGTACTGAAGCAATTAAAACTGGCAGTGAAAGACGAACTAATACTTCAGGTTACTGCTATCTCATACCACGGTGCTTCGAAAGGAATCCCTCAAACAGCATATCGAGTTTCGGCACCCGAAACTGAGGAAGAGGTAATTTTATTAATTTTACTGTGTTTGTGAATAAGTCTTTCAGAGTTAAGGCAAACACGTTTTTCTGCCGCGCAGGAAGTGCTTTTTATGCCAGTCAGTCACTTGTGGTTTTATTGTTTATTTTCTTTTGGCGTGGGCGTCTGTTATAGTAGACACAAATGTTCATTTTCTTTCAGTAGCATGGCACATTAAAATATGTTGAAGGTATGCGAGTATTTGTTGATCGAACACGGTGCATTTTACCGAACTCAAAGCGAGCTGTATTTTGTGTAACAGCTAGCAAGTCTGAGCGCGTAGTTATATTACTGGTGGTTTCTCGCGTCAAGCATTGGCGAATCTTTTTGTTATTTAATGGTCTATAATATTGGTTTATTGCTCAGATTATGAGCTCATTTTGTGCAAAGCGCTTTGCGTTGGGCAGGTGCATTTTATCAGCTGGTGGCAATGTTTTGAAAAAGTTCCGTGTTTAGAAGTTTAGGTGTTACTTCTCTTCAAATTCAAAAGCTTTCTTTGAGCGACAAGCGGTCCCAAGATTGACGTGGTGATCTTATTGTTTGTGCTCGAATTCTGTTGAATATTCAAGTTTGTAATATTCAAATAGTAATACTAGCATCTTCGATGAGCGCTAGAATGTTGTATGTCACGGGATAATAAGTCGGTAATTAGGCATCGTGTTACTGGCAAATATTTCCCGTTCCTACAAAGTGACTCGCGTTCGTAAAGTTAAAATAAATTGTTACAATCTGTGCAAATAAGTTTTGTATGGATGTTTGTTAAATATCTTGTTCGCGTTCTATGGGTTTACTTTAAACGACAAAAGCCGATTACAAATATATAAAGATTCGTGTTGAAGTTTATGCTTTTACCACATATCAAGTGACTCACGTATTTGTTTGTAATATTTTTAAGTCAAAAAGCTTTGAAGATTAACATCTGCAATAAATACCGTGCCAAATATCGTGTGGGGTTAAAGTTAAAAATTGTCATGTATCAAAAAACAAAACAGGAAAACAATAGGTCCCCAGAGACAGCTGAGCTTTCATAACAATAATGTTCTTGATAAAATAAAACTGAAATTTCCATATTTAGTCTCGTGTAGCATATATATCCGAAATAATGTGACACTGTTTACGCTTGTTGTGGGATATTCAGGTCTCGATGATGGATGCTGCCTAAGATAATGGTTGACCAGTAAGGTTTATGACTTCTAATGAGTTTGAATGATCCACATATTGTGGGCTTGCTTTGCAACTAAAAATAATACAGTGATTTTAAGTTTAAAAAAAATATTAATTTCCCAAGAATCACCAAGAACACGAGGCGAGAGGTATCTACTGAGTTATGTAAAAGCAGAAGTGAGAAGCAAGTAGTGAATTTTTTTTAATGTCCATGCCAGTTTCATCTTTCATTTTGATGCAGTCCTGACAATAGTCTCTGTTGTTATAGTCTCTGTTGTTACATTTATTTCTTCACTTCAAGTCATCAAATTTAATGTACTGAACATTACACTCTACTGTGAGTTTATTTTACAACAGATTTGGATTTTTCACCTGTGGGGTGATACTCACCAGAATATTTTGGGTAGGGGGTATACATGTGTTGCTGGACCTTCAGAAACCTGACCCTGTTCTAGACTAGAAATGACTTGATTTTGAATAATAAGTAGTCTTGCTGTGTATATGTGTTCCAGGAAATAGATAAAGAGAAAGTGTCGATTAGCAAATAAATTTTAAACATAGGTCAGACCTGTGACCCATTAAAAAAGTCACGTACATCAATACTTAATTCTAATCCAGGAAGTATTGTTGCACCTTGTACTAAGCAGTTTGCAAATAATGCAAAAATATTTTACCCTGTTCTAGACAAAAAAAATCCTGATTTATACACCCTGTTCTAAACTGGATGGATGGATAGATAGATAAATAGTTTATCCAGATAAATAGTTTATCAACCAAAGGCTGGATTGCACAGTTATTTACAAAAACATTCATAAACATTATATAACTATTTAAAAATATTGTAAAATACTAAAAATATTAGTTAGAAACTTGAAAACTAAAATAAAATGGGATATTGAAATTATGATAATTTATATTGATCTATTAAATTTATATATAAAATATAAAACGTTACATATATGAAATAAAAGCCTGTGCTATTTTGAAATCGCATATATAAAAGTGTCACTTGCTCTTTTCGTACAAAGCTTTGATATTTTTAAGGGGCGATGCCGTCTTAAGTTATAGCGTAAATTATCTGGCGGCAGGAGTTTTTTGAGTTATGATTTGGATCACTGATAATGTTGTCATATAACTTTCTGCACATTGTGTAGTGATGTTCTAAAATAGGAGTTAACCCCATTTCCTTTGCTGAGGTGCACTTGCACTTTCCAGAGGTTATGATGGATATTCCTCTTTTCTCAAGCCGCGCTAGCTCGTTTTTTAAGTACTGGGGTAGACTGTTAAAAAAGGCAGGTACTGCAAAATCTATAACAGATCTTACGCACGATACATAAAACAGTGGTAGGTCGTGTTCCGAGACTCTAAAAAGTAGAGTCGTTTGCTGGCTTTTTTTGTTATCTCAGTGAAATGTTTATTCCATGTCAAATCGTTCGCAATTGAAAGGCCTAGTAGCTTTGTGCTGGTAACTAACTCCATCTCCTTCCCTTCTATCTTCACAGGATCAAAGACGTTTGCGTTCTTTCGCAAAAGACATTCTGGGTTCCTTGCATTTATTGGCGTTTAACTGAACCCTGCTCACTAGAGGCGGACCACGCTATTACACTGTCAGCTATTCCTTGCGCATGGCTTTCCTTGCCCTTTCCTACTACCTCTGCCGCTGTGGTGTCGTCTACATATTTCCATTGTTGCGCATTTGTATTCAGGTCGTTAATCATTAATACAAACAACCACGGGCCTAGTTTAGGATCGTGTTTAAGATTTTGGGCGACTCAGATTCAAGAAGAACTCGTTTAAGAGGGGCTGGTAGTTTATACTCTTTGAGAGGTTCGAGCAAAGCCAAATTGATGGTATTGGCTTGTTCCCTGAATGGCAGTTGTGATAGCCATTCAATGTTGATTTGACAAGCTAGGTAGCAATTGGAAGTCTTTAGGCCGCTGAGGTGTTTTACTTCATCCCACCACTTTTTCGGGTTTTCTCCTTTTAGATGCTGAGGTGTTTTACTTCATCCCACCACTTTTTCGGGTTTTCTCCTTTTAGATGCTGGATGTTTGACTCGTAGTATTTCCCTCTGCAGGTTTTTCTCTCTCTGTTCACAAGGTTAAGGAAGTATTTAAACGTTCGTCCAAGGGGCGTCTGCCGTGCGGATTTTGATTGGCTTAGCAGGTATAATAGTATCGAGGCTCAAGTGTATGACGCTTTGGAAAACTTGCCACTTTTCTTCACAGCTCACCAAGGGAATGAACAACCGAGGCCAGTTTATCTGCATTATAGATATCTTCCCAATGCTGCCTTGTTGCTTACTCACAAGTCGTGCCTAAACACCTTTTTTTTTCTGTTAATGTTATGCTTTCCTTCCTTAGGAGTTGTCAAAATAGCATTATGATCGGAGAGCCCAAAAGGATATGATTGTGGAGGGCTATAGTAATCATGCATGTTGGTGAGGACTAAATCTAGCGTAGCTTTATTTCTCGTCGGCACATTGACTATTTCCTTGGGTCGGAAATGATTTAGGAAACCATTAATATTCAGGCGATTAAAATCCCCAGTTACCAAGAGACCACAGTTAGAATAACTTGCTTCCGCAAAAGCGAGGGACTGGAATAAGTGATCACGAAATAACGTTCCTTCAGTCTTTGGGGGGTGGTAAATTACACACGCAATGATGCAGGAAAACCCGCGGGGAAGACGATTTGGTCTTAAATGAAGCCAAAGAGTTTCATGATCTTCACAGCAACTCAGATCTTGTAACTGCTTGTATTTACAATATTCTTCCTGAATATAGGCACACCATAGTTCCTCCATGATCGATTACTTGTTTGTCCTTTCGCAACACGACATACCCGGGAACTTGCATAACGCCATCCGACACCATGTTTCAGTGATAAAAGCCAGGTTGATGTTGTGGCGAAAAACAAACTCGCTGACTTCATCTATTTTAGGAGTTAAGGACATGACTTTTGCCAACATAGTTGTAGGTATATTGGGCGACCTTTGGTGAATGGGGTAGGATTAGTACTGCTGAGCACATTGAGATTGTTTGTTCTGCTACTGGAAAAGGTGTTCTTTTAAACATTTAATGATTGCAAGATTGTATTATGCAAATTGCGTTCTTTGTGAAGCTGTTTCTTTTCTGAACTCTTCTACCTATGCAGGTTTCAATTTGTTTCTGTTTGCGTTTTTCTGCTCGATTGTTGCTGTTGATCACTGTGCTATTGTTAGCTCTACTGCTGGAAAAGATATTACTTTGAATATTTAATGATTGCAAGGATGTATTATGCAAATCACGTTCTTCCTGAAGTTCTCAAGTTTTAATGCTATTTAACTGCAAAAATTTCTCCTTCTTTTGAACTCCTGTTCCTATACATACCCCAGTTCGTTTTCGTTTGCGCTGTCCTCCTCTATTACCTCGGTGTATTGGTTTCCATCGCAGTTTCCTCAGTTTGCGCCATAACTCTGTCATATATATGTTCAACGAAGTTTAATGATGATGATGGCGATGTTAATGATGTTGATGTTGATAATCGTAATTATAGTGATGTTGATGATGATGGTGGCGGTGATGGTGATGATTTTGATGTTGATGATGATGATGATGATGATGATGATGGTGATGGTGATGATGATGGTGATGATGATGATGGTGATGATAACCGGAATGGTAATGATGATTAGGCTGATAATGATGATTATGATTGATGATGATGGTGATGATGATGATGGTGATGATGATGATGATGGTGATGGTGATGATGATGGTGATGACAATGATGATGATAACCGGAATGGTAATGATGATTAGGCTGATAATGATGATTATAATTGATGATAATGATGATGGTGATGATGATGATGATGATGGTGATGATGATGATGATGGTGATGACGATGATGATGATAACCGGAATGGTAATGATGATTAGGCTGATAATGATGATTATAATTGATGATGATGATGATGGTGATGATGATGATGATGATGATGATTAGGCTGATAATGATGATTATGATGATGATGATGATGATGGTAATAATGATGATGAAGATGTACAAGATGATGTTGACAATGTTAAGGATCATAACAAAGTTGGTGATGACGACAAAGTGAGTCATGAAGGTTACAGCAGTCGTCCAATATAGAATATCTACTTCTACAGGTCCCTGTGAGCTCCAGATTATTAAGCCAGACTTATGGAAAATGCACTTATTTGAAGAAATTACTGAAATACCAAGCTACTTCTGTTGTTTGTATTGCAAACAACGCAGGAATTGCAGACATTAGTTACAGAAACCACAGATGTTTTCGGCTTGAGAACGGGAAGACCCATAACAGAATTTACAGATGTGTGTTACAGAATTTGAGGAAGTTTTCAACTTGAGAATAGTAAGGCCCTTACAAAGATCGCAGAAATTTCAAATGTCACATCAATTTCAGTGTTTGGTGGCCCTCATAGAACATAGCTGGATCATTTTTGTTTATTTTTATATACATAAATAATAAAACCTTCACTTCTGACCTCTAAAAATTTCTTTCGCATGCTGACAACACTTTTAAAAATATGTCAGCAATGTGTTGAAAGTAGATGAGCTACAACTAAATGACTTGCAGCAAAGAAGTTAATAAGACATTATAACTTTAGTCTGGTGTAAAGTGGCTCTTAATAAACCACACGAGCTGGAGGTTGGTAATATGTGCAAAATTTAAGCGCGTGACAGTTGCCACCAACATAAACAGCTTGGCTACTAATTGGCTTTTCAGTTTTCAATGCAAAGTCTGGTCCACTTTGCTCAAATGCCATACTCATCAACAGTTTCAGCAGTTTGAGAATCTTTGAATTGTGAAAACATGTCGACAACACTGAACTCTTTCCAATTAACTATCTATGAACTAACATTTAAAATGGACACGTACTTCGCAAAGCAGCGTCGTGTCCTCGATCGAGTACAAGATTTAACGAATAGGAAACATTCTTAAGATAATGCATTTACGTGCCCATGATTTTCAGTTCAGCGCTTTATACCATTACTAAAAGACCACTTTTGTGCATTGTTTAGTTGTCATGCAAAACAACTGGTGGCAACAAAAATCTCCAAGGTTATGCTGATGCCCTTGACTTAAGACGCTTCTACACAGGAACGAAGGAACTCTTTGGGCCATTGCAATCACCAGCGGGGTCTCTTCTATCAGCAGAATCCGACACCATCTTGACTGACCCACAAGATGTTCTTCGATGCTGGAGAGAGCACTTCTGCTCTTTTCCTAACAAAGACTGCAATGTGGTGGACGATTTCTTGAAGAACTCACTTGTACATGTGCATCCAATTCGACACTGGATGAAACTAAGTTGTTCACATTGATCCTACACATGCGGGAGAACCGTCACATTTCCAACGACCTTAAAGATGCTATTATCATCACCATTTTCAAAAAAGGGAACAGGAAGATCTGTGGGAACTATCGTGGCAGTTCCCTGCTCTCCATTTCAGGGTAAATCTTTGCAAGGCTTCTCCTCATTCTTCAAATCATCGCAGAAGAAATCTATCCTGAATCACAATGCGGATTTTGGCCATCCAGAGGGACAACTGACATGATCTTTTGTGCTTGAAGAAGCAAGAAAAGAGCAGAGAACAATAGAAAATCCTCTTTTATTCACTTTCTACGACCTTAAAAAGGCCTTTGACACCATCCCAAGTCTAGCACTGTGGAAAGCCCTTGCCCATTTTGGATATCCTGATCACTTCGTTTCCCAGGTAAAGGGATTACATGATGGTATGATCGAAACCATCTTCCAATCAACTGTCGCAACAGTTTCCCCATTTATCACTGTAGGAGGGGTTTGGCCTCCAACACTCTTCTTGTGTTTCATGACCTGCGCTGAGATGACAATGCAGTGATCTGCCAATCCAGTGAGCATCTTGAATAATTGCTGAACAACCTCACCAACTCTTACACTTGGTTTGGCCCAAAAGTTAACATCAAAAAGACAAAAATCATGGTACAACCCGTTGCAGGTCAAGAAACTCCAGACTTCAATATCACCATTTTAGAGATGCCATTCGAGATACTGTAGTCAACCAGTTTTCATACTACTTACATGTTGGAAACCTACTCTTGATCAAGTGCCCATCGGAAGAAGACATGGATAACCAAATAAAAGCAGCTTACAGCACATTTTGTAGACTTGTGAAAGGTCTTCAGTTCTAGAACAAAGACCCCAGTAACCAAACAAAATTTCACCAACAGAAGCTTTGCTTGAACATCAAATGAAATGACTACTGTACATGTATGTGATTAACACCTCCGTGCTCAAAAGAAAAAAAATACTGCAACATCAAGATTCGTTTTTCCAGATGAACTGCTGTCTTCGACTCACTAGCAGAAACAATGCAGAATTACCTTTATGTTACGAAAGAAATCAGCTAACTCTAAAAGAAAGGAGACAGTCCTGCTGAATGTAAAAATTTCAGATGGTAGCTATACCATTATTGGTAAAATTGGTTCGTTTATGATGTGAGCACACTTTTCCCTTCTTCTTACTTAGTACTTGCAAATTTCTTTTTTTTCTAAATTGAAGTTATAATTGAAAGCCCAGTTTCTATATATCAATTCTCATTTTGGTCTACCATGTCGGTTGACTAAGAACCAAATCGGTTTGAAGGCAGTGTGCTTTCATAAGGGCCTAAGCTTATTTTAAAGTATGAACCAATCTTATCACATTCATAACTCTGTGTGTATAATCTTTTAGAACATATATGGAAATTTTTCGCGGCCCTTTTTGTATGACGTGAGCGTGCATCTATTTCTAGATTGTGCATCTATATTCAGTGTTCATTCAAAAACATTTTTGAACATTCGGAGTTGTTTCTTTCTGTTTTATGCATGAAAAGTTTGCTTTACATTGTTTTAAAGTGCGTTATGAACAAGCAGGTTGAAGAAATAATAAAAAAGTACAATATTTTTTTTTTACAATGAAATGAATAACAAAGACTTTCCTGCAAAGACAGAGTTAACAAAGTTTGGGCTTTGTAAAGACGAGCGAAATGAACAAAATCTTAATCGCGAACAAGTAGCTTGCTTTTATTAAGATAGATAAATCTTTTCCACGATTTCCTCGAGAACACCATATTATATTTTCAGTATATCGGTAGTTTAACACTCGTTCAAGTTGATTTCACTAACCTTTTTTTGATCTATTTTAACTCCAAACTCCAAGGTCAAAGTTGAGCGGCTTTTCCATAAAAACAAAAGAAACTTCAATGAAAAAATTGTTTGCAACGGCTTAACAACTTTTAAAAAAACAATACCAATACTAGAGAAATTGTTGCTGTTTTTAATTCATACTTAACTATAAGCATGGCAATCTCCAATCCATTCGACGAACTAAATATAGTTTGTAAACTTACACACTGCTGTCCACCGCCATCATTCACTCCATTCAACAACTTACGCAACTTTAGCCGTGCTTCTTCAATAATTTCCTGTTTACTCTTTCTGAAAATTTCACCAAACCTGTACAAAGATTCCGTTGAAACCACGTCAAGCCAAGATTTAAGGAACGTTTTTTTATGGAAGTATATTATATACTCTGTTTACAGACCGTTGATCTTCAGGCGATTGAACAAACTCCGACTATGACAGGAAAGCGTTCGCAAAACTTGTGCCATTCGACCAATTCTAGTAATTTTCTAGTAACATTTTGAGCAGTAAGTCATTGATAAAATCAAATATTTAACTAATTAAAAGGTTTCTTTAACCCTTAAATTTTACCCTGCAAACCGTTTCAAACCACTATGTGCACCAAACAACCAAATCCATAAACGGCAGAAAAATTTTTTGAACCGTTTGTGGCTTGTTTTCACCAACTAGAACAACTCTCAGGCGAATAAGGAGAATTTCGCACCTTATCAGAGTCAATCAAACTGATTCTTTTGAAATCGCTTGAATCAGTTAGATGTTCTAAAAGAAATAGTTCGTGGTTATCTCAAACACTTCTCTCGTGCTTTCCCAACTTCCCGCGTGCATCCATAACACGATAGACACACAATAACCATGAACTATTTCTTACATAAATGACAACTTCTGCTGAAGCAGAAGTTCAGTAAAATCATTTTGACTTTGACTCACTAGCAGAAACAATGCAGAAGTACCTTTATGTTTCGCAAGAAATCAGTTAACTCTAAAAGAAAGGAGACAGTCCTGCCGTATGCTTATTTTAAAATGTTTTACATCCCAGAAGTTGGCTTGACACAATATTCAAATACAGTTGCATATTAAGTGCATTATTTGATTCTTTTTTGGTTGCTTGAACCAAAGAAATTTAAAGCATGTCAGATCCTAGATTTAACCAATAACAAATTTTGTTTAAATAGATCTATATTTGGCTTTTTTTGATTGATGGCTTACAGGGATATTGGTGCCACCTGATAAAGCATCAACCAATGCAAACTGATAAACAATAACTGATCATAGCAAATGCTCCAAGCTCAAAGACTTAATAACTTTAGTTTTGTACTTTACCATTATTTCCTAGGCCTGCTGGGTTTTGCTGCTGCTTGGCTGGGTGTTTGTTCCAATCTACCTAAAATCCAGGGTAAGACGGAAGAAAACGAATTACATTGATGCTGGGAGAAGCAATTGAGTTAAAACGGTTTTTAACATTAGTTTCAGATAAAAGGTTATATCTTGAAGTGCTCAGTATATATAATATTCTGTTCATCTATAATTATAAATTATATGTTCATTTGATTGTTATAGGAAATCTTAAATAATTTATAATTATTATAATTCTATTTTATTATCATTGAAGGGTCCGCTCAAATTTATCCATCTCTTTAACCTGAAAAATATGTAACAAAGCAATAAGGAGAATCTAGTTGGTATAAATGTATGTACTAGCAGTAAACTTGTCTTTTGCTTGGTCTTAATCCTATAACCAGTTACCACTCGCTCTCGCTTTTGTCATTTAGTCTTTCTAGTTTATGCAGATCAATTAATCTTATAAGTTATGTTACTTTTCAACACACATAGTGAAATTTTAGCATTTATACAGATTAACATTTGAATTGCTCAGGCTCGTTAATAAAAGTTAAAAATTTGTTGTATATGTTGTAGTTTTGGTTTAATATGATTTTGACCTGGTTCGATCTTTCTTAAACCAGTAAAATTTCCCTTGCACTGGTACAAGTTGGCTTAAACTGGTAAAATCTGACATTCTAAAAGGGATTTTATTTTGGGGAGTCATAAATAGTATTTAGGGGATATTAAAAGAACAGAATATTTTAATAACCTTCACCTTCTCACTTCTCACTCACTCACCCACCCACCACTACCTCATTCACCCACCCAACACTACCTCATTCACCCACCCAACACTACTTTCTACTTACCTCTCCTTTTTTTTATTCTATTTTATTCTACTTTTTTTTCTCCTTTTATTTTCTTCTTGTTCTTACCATCTTATACTTAAACACTTTTTTTTCTTTTTTTTTTTAATTTGGAACACACCAAGATTTGAACTACTGACATTTGGATTTGTTTGGATCTGTAGTCCTACTTCATCTCCACTTGACCACGCAAGCAACCGTGGCTAGCATACCGATTTTTCTAGGTATCACTAGTTATTGGTCTAAGACGAATATGAGAAAAATAAACTGGTTTGAAAAAAAACAAACTGATTTGTACCAGTTCAAGAAAACTTGTACCAGTGTAAGAAATATTGCACAGGGTCAAAATAAATTGAACCAGTTCAAAACCATATTGAACCTGAACTACAACATATACGTGCTGTTGAAATTATCATGTATATATATACTTTTTGGAAACATTTTGTCTCCATTCAAATCTGTTTGCCTAGCCTTGTTCACCAGAATTAAAATTTAAAAAAAAATGTTAGAAAAACGAGGCTTTGCTGGGAAATTTAAAATAATTCAAATAAAGTACTTTTTTAAACCTTGAAAAAGGTCTTTATACAAGTCATCCTGTACAAATTCTAATTTCTACATGACTTTTTTTTTATTAGTTAAAGCTTATTAAATCTTGTTTTTTGCATTGTCGTGCAGAATTAAGTACCAAGCACTTAATGATAATAACAGTGATGAGCTCCCAGCTTCCTTTGTTCTAAAGCTCAATAAGCCTATGGTGATGTCTGCTCACATCTTAGGCAAGATTTACCAGACCATTAACAGAGGAGGTGAGGAAAGCTTGTTATTTCTACAGTTCAAATTTGAAATTTAGTTATTGTCACAGTAAGTAGTGGAAGGAGCTGAAGTTTCAAACGTAAGCCCTTAGTTAGGGCAAGTAACTTTTTTACCAGTTTACTTATTTACGGATTTGAAACCTGAAAAAGCTCAGGTCCGTAGCAATATTCTTCAGTCTTACGTCAGCTTATGAAAAAGCCTCAATCGCATGTGCAGTAAAATAAAACCGAACAGCTCCTGTTGGCAAGGCTGTTGATTTCAACATGGCGGCTTGGAATGAGAAAGAAGTGGAAGCGTTAATTGATGTTTTCTCGGAGGAAACAAAGCAGTTCAGTATAGAAAAATTAAAGTGCCAAAAGGATAAAAACGCGGCGTACAAAAAAGTTAAATTAAAACAGGAAAATCATAATAAAAACAATATCATGGACTTCAATTTTCTTTTCCGACAGTCTTTTTCCACTGTTTGGTTCTCTTAACTTCAAGATAGATCCAGTCAATTTACGTTGAGACAGAAAATGAAAGAGAGCATTATGCGTTGCCATTTTGTTTTACATGCATTACACATGCTTGGTAACAGCGTACTCACTTTACCAGTTACCGTAGTCTCATACTAAAAACTGGTGCCCAAAAAGTGGAGTGTAAGCACAACCTTCCGAACTTGGTTCTTAGGCCACTTTTTTCCGAATCGTAGTGACATATTTTCAATTTAAACAGCTAAAATTATGGAGTCTGTACCATTCTTTCGACGTGTCCGAACCCGATTTTTCTGCCGTGTAAACGGCCTTTAAGTGTACCTACTAAGTCAGCATTTCACAGAGTTCTATAACACTTAAAGTAAAAACTGGATCGTAAACAGAAAAGATAAAAAATAGCACGCAGAGGGCAAAAACTACAGAAAAGAATTAGAGGCAGCAGTAACAAGTGCAGACAGTCAACAAATTAGGTTTACAATATAGTGGACAAATAAGGCGCCGAGTATAAACATCATTCAAGTTGAAAATGGAATCTCACAACTTCAGCTACTTAACTCAAAATGTGGTGATAATCTGAAGATTTCAACCTTGAATTATCTAAATGCGCATTGTAATAACCTATCTGTGCTTTAATTAGTGAATACTCCCTGCTCTAGTTTTGATTGTAGTATTTCCATTGTCGGAGAAGCCAGTTTGTCAAACTGCAATTCCAAGCATTCATTTCAGCAAAGCAAGTTAATGCAAAAAGGGATGACATTGTACAAATTGTATTTAACCAAAATTGATGTGTCAGTACTAAGTTGCTGTTTGCCGAATTGTTCAAGTTAAGAATTTCGCTTCTTGGCAATTCTTTTTAAATACAATTCAATAAGTATCACGTTAATGGTGGTCTTGTATCTGTGAATAATTGTGTAATGGTACCTCCCTCCTATGCGTCTTGGATTCATTGAACTCTCAATCTCGCATGTGAGCTGAAATGTGGCTGAGTTTAATCTGACTCTGAAATAAGGGGTTCTCTCTGTGTTCTCTGATTTTCCTCCCTCAACATACAATAAGCGTTTTTGCCATGATCTGTTAAGTTCCTTCAACTGGTAATGTGAACTTTAGTCATGCAGAACTTTCGTTCTGTTTTTTGGGTGTCCCATGGCCAATATGAAGAAACAAGGCAGAGCAGTTTACTCATTTAAAAACTCCTTTTTGTAAGACATCCACTTTCCAGTCCTCCTAATTTTATAGAATTGTTAAGCTTTGGAACACTTTTTGCAACTCTGCACCCAAAACTTGTTTCTGCAATCTGGGAACGTCCTTCTAAATACATTTGACATTGACCGACCATGTACTTTGTCGTTAGTGAGATCGTGCCCATGCCACCAGGGACACTGACTGTATTAGCATCATTTTACCTGCCTAATATTTAATATTTATTTATCTTTTTTTCATTCATACAGTTCTTACTTTTATTCGTTTTATCAACTGGGCGGCACCTCTCATGGGTATCCCTGCGGTCCCGTTAGTGCCGACCCATTTGGGTAGTTTTTGCGTTTTTTTTTTTCATTTTCCAAGAGTACCCAAAAAAGTAATTTAAAAAAAAATTTGGATATTTCTGTAAGGACACCAACCCCCACCCCCCACCCCACAAAGTTTGCAAATGTATGTCTCTGACAGGAAACTACGACATTTTGACTAACACAAGCTCCACTCTCATGGACGCTTGGGTTCGCTTTAGTTCCTGCTATTATAAATGTGAAAATCTTCTTTAATTTTAGTGTGGACAATTCAAGTTTGCAAGTAACTATAAATTTATCTTTTTCTAACAATATTTTTTTCATTCGCATTATATTTTTTAATCAAAGTATGACAGAACTGTGCAGAGTTGCATAATAGAACATCACAAATGCTTGCGGAAATTCATTCAATATTAAGCAAAGTTTACAAGGACTGGAAAGTTGCCAGGTTGAACCCTGTACATAAGAGAGATGATGAAGCGGAAAGGGGGAATTATCGTCCCCTTTCCATGCTGAGCGTGCCAAGTAAAATACTAGAGTCATGCATCTCAGATACGGTTATCAATCATGTATTTAGGGACAATCGGGGCTTGGAGAGTGATAGACAATGGGCATATCGAAAAGGGTTTTCCACAGAATTGCTATTATGCCATATAACAGAAATCTGGAGGCACGCGATTGACAAAAAACAAGTCGTTTGTGCTGCTTTTATTGACTTTCAAAAAGCGTTTGACAGTGTGTCGCACCCTATTCTGCTAAATAAACTCCATTTGCAGTTTGGGGTTAGTGGTAAATTACTTGCCTGGCTTAGGGATTATTTGTCCGAAAGAACACAATACACAGTAGTTAATGGAGTATCTTCAGACAAAGCAAAGGTCACTTTCGGGATCCCACAGGGGTCTGTGTTAGGCCCAACCCTCTTCACTTTGTACGTAAATGACCTACCAGGCGCCATTACTACTGGAACTGTTTATATGTACGCTGACGACACCACTGTATTTTGTATAGGCGAAACTGTTGACAAGGTCGTTGAACAACTAAATAAGGCACTAGAGGAGCTGCATATTTGGTGTCAGGAAAACTCCCTCGTGCCACACCCAACAAAGTGCGAGGGGATGATCTTGAAGAGGAACAAGTTCATTGGTCCCCTTCCAAGCATCAGATTAGGAAATAATGTAGTAAAGTGGGTCACTAATACCAGACTTTTAGGAGTAACAATTGACCATGAATTAACATGGACTAAGCATCTAGTCAACCTTAAGAAATCCTTTGCAAATAAAATAAATTTATTGAAACGTAGCTATTTTTTACCAAAGCCAATGAGACTAGACCTATATAATAAGGTCATATTACCTTCGGTAATATATGCTATCTCTGTATGGGGTGGCTGCTCTAATAAGTGCTTATTTGACGCCCTGGAGGCAATACACTGTAGGGCAGCCAGGGTAATTTTCAATCTCCCGCGGGATACCCCCTCAGCAGATGTACGCACAGTATCAGGCTGGAAGTCTTTTGATCTAATTTATAAAGTTAAAATAGCCAAATTGATGTACAATATCTATTATGAGGCCACACCCCCAAGCATGGGGAGCATAATTCAAAAACGAAACTTAAAGCATAATCTAAGGAACAATAATAAAATAGTTGTACCTCGTTTTAATACATACGTTATGAAAAACTCCATTGGCTACCGAGGGGCTATTATTTGGAACACCCTTACTCCTATCCTGGAAAATACTACAAATATTAGTGCATATGCGAGGTGGGCTTGGAAATCACAGCCTCTCAGGGATCTAAGTTTCGCCAGTGAATCCCCTTCGGTAACACAACAGCGCATTAGCACTGAGTTTTTATATTATTGAATTTTATTATGTGTTTTAATATATTTTAGG
>JANCMA020317763.1:0-11914 GCA_024336925.2 Zoanthus solanderi | reverse complement strand
GGGTCCCAAACAAAATTTCTGTCATCAAAAGTTTATTTACACCGTAATGTCCTGTCAATCTTGTGCGTCCCAGGGACCCATTGCATTTCATTTTTTTGCTTCCCAAATTAATTTTTTGCGTAAAATACGCAATATTTTGCGTTAATGAAAACCCTGTCTTGGTATTGCAGAGGATCACAACCAGGACCTTGTGGTTTGAAATAAGAGGCCTTACAACCACCTTGCTATAAAGGAAAGGGTGTACAAAGCAAGATTAAATTTTGAAATAATCCTTTCCCACTAAAATCTTATAATACCAGAAAATGGGTAGCGCGTGCTTCCCTTTAAAACTTTTGGAAAAAAAAACCAGTTGTGGCTACTACGGCAACGTTTGAGTTTCTACTACTTATTCACTCCCAGCAGAATCTGCTATTGGATTTATCAATTTGTATGGATGGAAAGCTGAGACAATTTAGTCAGAAAAGAGAGTCCCACAAGTGTTCAATACTCGGCAAAGCTTAAATGTCAGTTTTTGGCGTCGTGAATATAGGATAGAAATCTTACCATCAGCCCCACCCCCTCCTCTTAAGCCTAACCCAAGACAGAAAATAATCAGTTAAAAAGAGTTCAGGGAATCTAAAAAATGGATTATCGATACTTAAAATACAAAAAAGGGCAGAACGAGTGATTTTAGACAAGGACTATTAAAGTGTTTCACTTTCTAATACACTTAATAGGGCTACGTCACGCTATTTAGTATCTTTTTAAAATCCAAAATATGTCTTGCCCTCAACTGAAATCCAAAAATAATGGTCCAGGTTTGTTATATAAGACCATATTATGACGTTTATTCTGTTTCTTGTCATTTGTTGCAACGGATGGCAAGGATAACAATGGATTAAGACTTGAAAAAGTTGGAATAACCTTGCTATTTCAACAAAAAAAAACTTATTATGAGTCACTCTTTTTCTAAACATTTTTTTCGTTAGATATTCACCTCACAGCTTATCAGGAAGATTTTGTGCATAAATAAAACCACTAAGTAAAGATTTTAGGGAAAAATTCACCCAAAGCAACAAAATCGTCGTGACATAGCCACTTTAAGTAGATTCCATTTTATGAAAAAGCTAGAAGAATTAGACTTTGTATTTTATTCAAAAGGTTAAACTACAATGTACCAGGGTATATAAAACCTATTTGTCTTAAATATTATAGAACGTTTGAAGGCAGCAGATCATTTCTGGTCACCAGTAATAGAGAATGGACGGTCTGCCCATTTAAATAAAAAAAATTAACTGGTGCCTCTTTTTGTATTCTGTCTGCACTAACATAATGCATTCACTTATTATTATTATTATTATTATTGTTATTGTTATTATTATTGTTATTATTATTATTATTATTATTATTGTTATTATTGTTATTATTATTAATATCAAATGTCAGCACATGCTTGAAAAGACTTGAAAGCTCTTGAAAGCACGTACAAAAGTTACTCAATAGCCATTTTTTCAGGAGGAGGCAGCATGGCTCATTGGTCAGAGTTTGGGATTTGAATGTGGAAGCCAAATCCTTTATGAGCCTAGTGGCCCATGGTGCGGGCGCTTATCTCCGGTTTCTGTAATGTTAAGCGGATGAGAGTCTTTGACTTCCCCTGGAAGGGACACTAATCCATCGCAGGTTAGCTCCCAGCAGATGCTGGTAATCATTTACCTACCCCGGAAGGATATAAAGCTGAGTTGGCTTAGGCGGGAAAGAAAGTCACACGAATCAGTTCAAATCTCGGCAGAGCTGGGAATCGAACTGGGGACCTTGTGGTCGCAAGGCAGAGATCTTACCAACTGCGCCAACCCGCCTGTGGAAGACCTGGGTTCAATCCCCGACTCGGACTACTGAATGAATTTGTCCTCGGTGATCCCAGGGGCAAATTCACCACGTTTTGTAAATTGCCAACTGGTTTACTTCCTACCAGTTGAAATTCTTAACTGGGAGAGAGGGGGATTTTAAGACGACACTATAAAGCCCCATTAGGGGAGTTGTCATTACTTGTTTATATTTTATATTATAATTATTTCAGCATCACTTGATAATGGTTACTTACAGGAGTGAGGTGAGAAATTTGAATGTTTTCCTTTACTCTAATCTTTCCTGTACTGGAATCATAACAATACACAAAAGAATCACGTACGCCACTTAGCATCCTGCAAAAAAATAAAAATAGAAAATAGAAATAATAACCTTCAGTGAGGAAAATCTTTATATTGAATCACAGAGTTACAAGATTCCAGAGAGAATAATTATAGAAGGTCATGGCTTAGGCCTCTACTTCGTAGATCTCAACACCGATGTCTTTTTAATCTGTAGGTGCTATTTTAATACATACATGTATAATAATTTTAAACGAGGTAGCTTTATTTATTTTATTTTTGTAGATTAGTCAGCTCTTATTTATTTTTACCCTTGTAAACCTTTGATGTCTGTTTAAAGGATCGATAGAGACTATTATAACATTATAAATAAATGAACGCTTCACTTTCTGTTAACCTTCTGTTGTCCCAGAACCTTTTTTCTTTTTACAATTTTTTTTCTCACACATCCCTATCCTTTCATTTCCTTTTGTTTTTTTACATACCTATCTCATTGCGTTATCTCGCTTTACATCGCTATATAAACACCTCTTTATTCATAATCGATGCATTCACTCCAACGAAGGACTACAGTCCAAAACGTCAGGTTTTTTAATATTCTTTCTCCATTCATTACGGTGTAAAATTGAAATATTTTTAACAACTTGTAAAACTGTTTCTATAGAAACACCGACGCAGCATTCCATTTATTATAACATTCTTTTGAATATACTAGTTTCTTCTGTCCCCAGTCCCTCCTGCTTTATTTCCCTATTGTTACTAGCCAATACACTCAGAGCTTTCTTAATGGCAGTAGTGACCTTTAATCACTTAAAGTGTTTATTAAGCGAAAAAAGTTTTTGGTTGTCTGAAAGATCATGATAAGAAAGACAAACAGGCAAAGTTTCAGAGAGTTAAGATAAATTGTAGAGGTGCTACACATTTGGGAAGATTCGAGTTCTGTGGCTAGCCATTCAGATACAAATTAGCAAATGTCACGTGTCATTTTGTTTGCTTCAGTACACAGAATATGCAAGAGATTAAGTAAAAAAGCAAACTTATTCAAGTTAAAAAATAATAGTTTAAATCTGATAAAATGATTTCTAAATAAAGATGAAATCATTTTCTTGTAACAGCTTGAGTTTGAATTCCGTCCTGTGGAATCAGTGTCGAGATATGAACAAAACTTGCTATTTTCTCTGTCACTTTTGAAGTTTGCAAACAAAACTACGTCACAGAAACAAGAAACCTGATACCTTGAATGCATAATGAACAAGCTATATCTCGGAGGTATTTTATCCAACTTCTTTGAAACTTTCTGTACTTTTGAACTGATCTGTTTAGAAATATAAAAACTGGTTTCGCTTCATAGGCACTTTAAACATAAATCAAGTGTACACATGCTTGACAGAATATCAAGCAGATTGGTGCAAAGATTTCCTCTATGCTTTGTTGTGAAGAAAGATAAAGAAACTTCAAACTTCCTCCTATTAGTGTATGGTGTGACAGGTGGAAGGAAAATTGTCTTGTATGTCTAGTATTTACAAGTTTTCCAGGTTATTTCCAGGAATCAAACTTTTTCAAAACTGGTATTTCCAAGCTGAACATACAACTACTGGTATTTTTTTTACTTTAGCTATATACTATTATACTATCAGTACTATTATACAATTATACTATTAGTACTATTAGTACTATTAATATTATATACTATTATACAATACTAGTATTACTTTTTCAAAACAACGGCATCAAATCCCTAATTTACCATCCAATTGAAGTTTGACACAAAAAGAACAAAATAATTTTAAAACAACAGGTTACATCAACCACTTGATAACAATCATATTAGGTTGGCTGAAGCATCAAAGCTGAAGGATGTTTCCTGTTTCCCTAAAAGAATGACAATTTCAGATTTTACAGGTGGCGTACAAACTCTGTCATTGGAATAAAATTTTGAACAAGTATTGGTATTTGCACAGTTAATTGTAACACCTCAGTTAAGTCACATGGCAAAACTGTTTATTGAACAAATTTAAAACGTATTTATAAACTAACCAAATTGTTTCTCTGACAATTTGAGTCTCAGTGATGGTAACGTTGATATCATAATGATAAATCAAATCACTTTGTCTCATGTGCGATTCCCTGCAATAAAGGAAGTGAAGTACAACCACTGTTTAAAATTTACTCGGACGTGAAGGAACAACTTCCACAAGAGTTCTTATTAACTAATACGAAGGAAGAAAAGAAGAGAGAAAAGAAGGAAGGAAGCAAGGAAGGAGAATGGAAGAAAGCAAGGAAGGAAGGAAGGAAGCAAAGAAAGAAAGAAGCAAAGAAGGAAGGAAGCAAGGAAGGAGGGAAGGAAGGAAGGAAGGAAGGAAGGAAGGAAAGAAGGAAGAAAGAAAGAAAGAAAGAAAGAAAGAAAGAAAGAAAGAAAGAAAGAGAGAAAGAAAGAAGGAAAGAAAAAAAGAAAGAAAGAAAGAAAGAAAGAAAGAAAGAAAGAAAGAGAGAAAGAGAGAGAGAGAGAAAGAGAGAAAGAGAGAAAGAGAGAAAGAAAGAAAGAAAGAAAGAAAGAAAGAAAGAGAGAAAGAAAGAAAGAAAGAAAAAAAGAAAGAAAAAAAGAAAGAAAGAAAGAAAGAAAGAAAGAAAGAAAGAAAGAAAGAAAGAAAGAAAGAAAGAAAGAAATCCTTCAATGGACCTCGAACACTTGCTTAGATATTTGAGGAGTCCATTATTGTCCACTAACCGCGCAGTTAACTCCGAGTAACCGTCCGGTGTTTCTCCAAGGGCTGGTGTCGAAGGTTATTTATTGGCCCAGTATGAGTTTCTAACATTGACCTGAGCATCTATAAACAAGACTTAAGGAAATTTATTTCGTATTGATTTTTATACAGTATTTGTCTTTGAAATTAACCTTGAGAACTCATCTACAAAACTTCTGAAAGATTTTTTTACCCTACCAAGATGATTACTGCTTAGTGTTAGTCTCTGAAATTAACATTGATCACAGCACGTGCTGCATGGTGACTCATTTCTACAGCTGACTCGTCTGAATATGGTCTGATAAATCCCCATATTTTGCTGAAGGACAATAGATAATGATTCAGACTTTCCGTTCATACATGCTAACCACATAGAACAAGGATACTTGTTGAATTTAAGATCGCTGTAAATATTGAAGGTGCCGACATTTTTGAGCGTTGACTCTTCGTCGTTGCAACTTTTTTCTCGAAACAACTTGTTGAATTTTTTTTAAAAAGTGAGTACAAGGCTGACTTCTCGAAACGTTAATTTCATACCGAAAGCAAAAATAAATGTCTGATTTATCTGTCATTCACGCATTTCGACGTGTTTCAGTTCCACTTCTCAGCCATCGTTCGATCTAGCAAAAACACGTTAATCTCTTAGTCATCAATAGACCATTTTTGCATTTGCAGTTGCTGCTTTTTACAATGACAGCGGACTCAATTTGTACAGTCGTAACCTCATTATGAAGTTAAATATTCCTAAATGCCAACGTAGATTTACATGACTTGCAACTGTGTGTATTGTTGGAGGTGTGACTTCTCGCTTTCTCTCACTAGCATTTTTAAATATTTAACAAAACGAGCTATGGTTGTATTAAACGAATCTGCAGTTATTTAAATCAGCAGTAAATAAGAATTCTCTATTATGTAAGCTGCCGTCAACTTGTCTTTTACTGCAATGCATGGATCATCACCTTAGGTATCCATGCGCTGTTTGCAAATGTAACTCATTGGCGGAACATCAGCTTAGGTATCTGCGCGCTGTTTGTATATGAAAATCACTTGCGGAACATCACCTTAGGTATCCACGCGCTGTTTGCAAATGTAGCTCATTGGCGGAACATCAGCTTAGGTATCTGCGCGCTGTTTGTATATGAAAATCACTGGCGGAACATCAGCTTAGGTATCTGCGCGCTGTTTGTATATGAAAATCACTGGCGGAACATCAGCTTAGGTATCTACGCGCTGTTTGTATATGAAAATCACTTGCGGAACATCAGCTTAGGTATCTGTGCGCTCTTTGTTTATGTAAAATTATTGTCTTTTTTTACCGTGTTAAGTTTATAGTTACATCACAAATTAAAAGCTTTCAGTAACACAAGTCGATATTCATTTGTCCATTAAACTAAGCTTTACTTTGTATTGCGATCAATCCAGAGAATTTGCCTAACGATTTATATTCGTTACATCATTCAAGCGAATACAGGCGGTTCCACAAAGAAGAAAGACGCGCTGTACAAGAAAGTTCAGAAAGGTTAGGGGCCACGCTTAGAATTTTAGTCCAATGGCAAAGATTTTGCAAAGAGTTAGTAATAAATTTTTTTTGACCACCTCAACGAGTTTTTTTTTTTTTAATTTTGCAGTAAATGGCATTATAATCATTGACATAACAAGCTTTTCTTTAGAACAAGGCAAGATAGAAGTCAGTTTAGTTAAAAGTTAAAATCATAGTCTGAGTAAAAATGCGCTTGATTTTATTACCTTTAAATAGAAAACTGTCTCTTCTATCTGAAGCTGTTTCGGCCTTTTTTAGGCTTCATTAACATGGTATAGCTAACAGACAGAGAGATTATAAGTATTAGTGAAAGAGTAATGATTTTGTTATGTGGCTTATATGATAAACGTCAAGTATAGATAGCACACACGCGCTAGCAGCTGAATTTATAAGCCAATAAAATACGCACCAAGGCCATTCAACGAGTATAAAGAAGTAATGTGTTTGTTTCTTTTGATTGCATTAGCACTCATGGACAAAGGCATCCCATCTCAAGCGTCTATTGACAAAGCAGTAATAAAAACTTTCTTCAACAAGGAGCCGGAATTCCCAAAACCGAAACCCTTCACATTTAATGGTGACACAGGTAAAATCTGGCAAACTGAATATACGATGTTTCTTACAAAGTTTAGTAAAAGTATTTAGTACTTCGCCGTGTGAACAAAGTAGGTGCAAACTCCTTTTGATTTTAACGAGCGTCTAACCTTTATAAGGTTATGCCGTGTAAGTTGGGCTTTAGGAATAAGAAATGCGTAATCGAGTTTGGTCAAACAAAACCTTAAAGTCCTTATATCGCTTATTTTTTTATCATTTAGATGAAAAGTAGAACACTTTATATATAGTAATACTAAATTTCAAAAATTAAACAGTTTTTCGCGGTTATTATTACGTTTTTTGAGTTTGAAAACTGAATGACCGCAAAAGCAAACTTGGGTCAAGTTTATTACCTTTGAAGCTTTTCCACTTTTTATCGTTTTTTTCTTAGCTTTAAGAAAAATCTTGACCTAATTTTCAATCAATCTACTAGGCCCCAAGGTGCATGCTAGTTCTGAGCCCCTTGCTACAATGTTCAAAGAAAAGTCCTTTCAGCCTACTGGCGACTTCAGAGAAAGCGAGGGAGAAAACTCAGGTTAGTGTTTTCATGTGTTGTTTTGGTCTGAATGTTTTAGTTTTATGCTGGAAAATTCAGTGCACAAATATTTATGAGCATAGCTCCATTGCACCTACTTGGCGTCTGCACAAGTTGAAATGAGCGGTTATTTTTATGTGCTAAAACGAATTAAAAGAAACAATGAAAAAGTTTTGAAAATTTTGTTACTTTTTTGGTCCACATGCATATTCATACTTTGTGCAAACTTCTTCTTTTATTTTTTTCCTGTTAACATTCTTTTCCAAATTCTTTAAGGACGCCTCGGCTGTCCAACAATATCAAACTTAAATAAGAGTTTTCCTCAACTTGTATCTACATCTGTAGCTCTAATTTGATAATTCTCTGTATATAGTTAACACCGAGTGATTTGTTTTGATCATTGAATTTCCTGCGGGCCGCCATCTTGAAAATTAATGTGACGTGTGTACGTTGTAGTGCTAGTTTCTACACTTGATAAGAAACAATAGCAGTGAATGAGTGGGGGTCTGGCACTGCATCGCAACTATGCCACATTTCAAGAAGGCGGCCCGCAAGAAATTCAGTGATTAAAACAAATCACTAAGTATGAATTATATAGAGAGAATTATGAAATTTGAGCATCTGATGTAGATACAAATTGAGGAAAACTCGTACTTGAGATTGATATTGTTGGACAGCCAATGTTTCCTTTAACTAAAAACAAACAACAACAACAACAAAAACTGAAAAAATAAAAAAAACAAGAGGAAGGATATTTAACAACTACACAAACATTTTATAAAATAAAAACCGTAAAATTTACTGGATGACAATAAATAGTGAAAATATGAAAATGCATGTAACGTGAAAAAAGTAAAATAATAAAAGTCATTGCTTTTGTTGCAAAAAAAAAAAAGAAAATTAAATCTAAACACACAGTCTCCGATAAAATAGTTGGTAAAGGGCCAAATGTGTTTAATACATATCTTTTAATAATTGTTTTGCGTAAGGAATTTCTCTGTGCGTTAATTTCTGTCCTGGTAACGTTTTTGTTATATTTTAATACCAACGTTGAAACAGTCATTGCTTCAAATCATTGGTTTTAAAACTCTAAAAATGTATGTTTTAAAGATTTTTTGTTCGTTACTTAAATCAATTACAATTAAAAAAGAATCACAGCAACATTCTGACCTTTAACAAACCAGCTGTTCTCAATGAAAACCATTTGAGCCCAATTCAGACGGCATAAACCGACTTAGGTTTGACCTTGCTTACGGGAGTTGAAACGAACCCGGTTTAATATTCGTCGTGTGAACACTGCTAACCTACGTTAAGTCCAACGCCTCTCCAGAGATGATTATTTTAAGAACTGGGTTACGTTTGAAAGATTGTCTCGGTCGCACCCGGGCTAGTTGTCATTTGGCTCATGCGCAGCTGTATATTTACTTATCAAGCGTCGCGCTTTCATAGCGAAGTATGAATGTATCTTAAAAACAAAACCCGTTTGTACCATGTTCCGTGTTTAGTAAAAGTATTTAGCACTTCGTCGTGTAAAAAAAGTAGGTTCAAACCCCTTTAAATTTTAACCAGCGTCTAACCGTTATAAGGTTATGCCGTGTAAGTTGGGCTTTAGAAATGATAAATGCGTAATCGAGCTTGGTCAAACAAAACCTTAACGATGCCGTTTGGTCATTAATGTATTGTTTTAAAATGTTTGGCTTTTTATATTTCTATAAAGCCGTTAACTTGTTTCATTAAAAATTAATTTTGTTTGTTTAATATAACTCAATAGACAATAGTTTGAAGTCACTCGAAGAGGCCCTGCAAAGTCATAACAGCAACTCTGATAACTTGGACGAGTCTGGTATCGACGGGAGTCTGAGCTCCAGTATTACTTCTGAGCATGCGCAAGACGAAGACATTGATAATGGCGTTAATGCATTCGTCTCCCCTCAAGTAAGAAAGATAGCTATATAAATCTATTTCATATATGGTAGTCATTTGAATATTCTTTGGTCTTGCAATCATATTATCCTAACAGGCATCGTCCTTAAGTTAAAAAACCTGAAAAATTTCAAAGGAAGCGTATCAAGCTTACTGGAATACAGACAAAAGGTCTATTGCTAATGTATTTTGATGTTAGAATATCGATATTGCTAATGTATTTTTATGTTAGAATATCGATATTGCTAATGTATTTTGATGTTAGAATATTGATATTTCTAATGTATTTTTATGTTGGAATGTCGATCTATCTGAATAATTCAATAGCTTGAAATTCAACCCATCGTTTGCTACAAGATTTAATCGATTGATCAAATGATAAACTTTTTAACAATTGTAATTTTGACGTACATTGTACAAAAACCGACATCAAGATAATATGGAAGTCTTTATATTAGTTGCACAAACAGTTTTGTAAGATGGAGAATTTTGTGTTTTATGGGTAAAAGATGAGAAGTGCGTCAAACAGTGATATTCGGTTAGGAGGTACTATTTACAGACTGTCAGCCAATGCTCTCTAAAACATGCATAGTCTAAACACTAGATAGACTTAGTATGTATTTATAAATGTGTGTTTATAATGTGTGGTTAGTTTTTTCAAATCAGAGTTTAAACAAGGAGTCGTTCCCAGGCTAGAAATGGTTACAGGAATAAACGGTTGATGAAGCCACTGACACTTATGTTTCAAGAAAAAGACCTATTGAGTCAAACTGGGATGAGAGAAACCATCTGGAGAGAGCTGTCAAAGAACCCTTAACTTGAGCTCAAAGGGAGATGACGTCGGAAAACAACAAACCTAAAGAGAGGAGGAATATTTTATTATTAAGAAATGAACCTCAGCGAAATTATTCATGCTTTCTAAATACTTATAAAATTACTCGTCTTTGAAGGATTAGCTTTTTCTGCTATCAGTTGCTGCTTAACTAAGTTTATAAAGCTAGTGAAAGTGGAGACGTATTATTACTTTGCTTTTATATCAGGTTGAAATCTCGGGGAAGATAGAAAATGGCAAAAACATTGATAGAGAGACGGAATATGAACAAGAAGGAAGCAACGATTTCCTAAATGGTGGAACTTTAAAAAAGGCTGAAGTCTCCTCTCCTGAGAACCGCAATAAAGCTATCTCTCGTGCTCGTGTCCCAGTCAAAGGTTAGTTTGAATAAAAATTAGCTTGGTATATGTTGTGACATTATGTCTATTAAATATCCGGGTGATCTGAAGATAAGCACTCGTCCAATCGTTCGGCACAATTAACGTTGCTCTTATTATTCATCACTGACTACATTGCAAAACGACAAGAAACAAGTATAGCAATAGAAACAATCGTAAAAAGAGCGGGAAAAAAAAGTTTCACATCGCAACCTAACAACAAAGTAACAACTCGTAAACTTCTTATATTTTAGATTTAGGATTTCTTTATATACTTCTCAAAGCTAGGCAGAAGGTCACTTAACTAACTTTAACACAACTTGTGTGAAAATTATTATAAGTAGGATGTAAATGAGTGCAGCAAAACATTGATTCTCAAGCTCTTACAGTTAACTTACAGTACGAGAGACCACACCATTCATCTCATCAAAACCAGCTATCCGCCTCGTTGGCTATCTATCATGGAATGATTGTTAAATATAATGACATAACGTGACATAAATCTCAAAGTTTACATAGGCTGTTATACATGACAAAAATATAAGTTTTTGTCGCATAATATACAATTCTATTAAACATCTAGTACTATAGTAAGAAGGAAAATCATATACTTAAACACATTACAGAGTTTGTATATATTGCTATAATTAGACCGTTATAATTTTACTTAGTACCAAATCTTTCCTTTCAAAAAAGTCTTTAACACATTAACAACTGTCTTCCAATATGTTTTAAAATCTTTATTTGCTTCTCTTTTAAAACTGTATGATATAACGGTATCATTGTAAATCACTGTAACGTTTAATATTAATGTTGTAATATCAGAGCTTATATATATTATAAACTACAACATACAGAACAATTGCTAATATTAAAAGGTTTTTTTCAGCTTATAAATGGCAGTAAATTCTCCCTTAGCAACTTCTTCGACTCTTCAGACGACTGAGTTTTAACCAAGAACAACACGACAGGCCTTTCTTACCAGGAACCATAACCGTAAAACACGATTAGTAAATGAAAACAAATTCAGAATAAATTAACGTTACCACATTTAATTATTACGCTTTATTTATTAGTACAGTGGAGTTTAAAGAAAAAACAATTAAAATACTTGTACTCGCTTTTTTTTCTAACAATAAACAAGATCGTATCAGCTCATTGTAATGTAATAATTTTTGAAAGTCATACATAAAAAATACATTAAGAGTACAAAAAATTAAATATAAAAACAACAACTAGATAC
>JANCMA020317660.1:0-11915 GCA_024336925.2 Zoanthus solanderi | reverse complement strand
TACAAACGTAAAGAAACTATTAAACTTTGCTTTAAAACCGAAATCGAAACATGGTTTTCTTGTTTAAGGAAGATTTGCTTTTTTAACTGACTACCATATTTTACGGGCGCTTCAGGGCGCTGTGCAAGTCAAAGGGTTAAAGAACACAAATATTAACAAAAAAACACTGGAAAATGTAAAGGTGTGCAGAGTTTTCACCTGCAGACAAAATCTTTTTGGAATACCAGTCCTATACAAGTTTATACATTATACCCCTTACTTAATGTAAATAAGTACATTATTTTATAATGGGAATTATTTTTCAAACACGATTGAAACTTTCATCTAACAATGAACACTAAATGTCATAAATGGATGCTGTGTCATTGTTTCTACCAGAAACAGTTTTACAAGTAGTTAAATTTTACACCGTAGTGAAAAAGAATTTTAAAAAAAACTGATGTTTGGGACTGTAGTCCTTCATCAAAGTGAATGCATGAGTTGTAAATAAAGAAGTGTTTATATATAGCAATGTAAAGCAAAATTTACATCGCTATATAAACACAATGCTATATAAACACATCGCTATATAAACACATCGCTATATAAACACATCGCTATATAAACACATCACTATATAAACACAACCCTATATAAACACATCGCTATATAAACACATCGCTATATAAACACATCACTATATAAACACATCGTTATATAAACACATCGCTATATAAACACATCGCTATATAAACACATCGCTATATAAACACATCGTTATATAAACACATCGCTATATAAACACATCGCTACTGACAGTATATAAACACTTTGACAAAGGACTACAGTCCAAACATCAGCTTTTTAAAATTCTTTTTCACTACGGTGTAAAATTCAATTACTTGTAAAACTGTAACAATGAACACATTGAAACACAAACCTTTGGTGTGGTGGCCCTGATTCAGAAACACAATCAAAAGCTACATTAAGCCCAAGTCGCACTGAGACCTCCATAAGTTCACTAATTGGCATTTTTGTTGGTGCTGTGTTATGGGAAGATGATATTTGATGGACTGTTGCATGCGGTAATTGTGGTCCATAAGTCTTCATGCTCTCCTGGTCAGGTTTTTGTGACTCACTTGAAATTGAGCCTGACATAACTTCTCTGATATCAGATGAACACAATCTCAATATGTTTTATCTACCTCAGTCTTCATGTATGAGTCAGTACTTGCAGAATCTTAAAAAAAAACTGTTTATAGTTACTGTTTAGTTTGAAACCCTTACCATATGGATATAAATCTTAGGAAAACCTTAAAAAATATTTCAAAAAAAAAAAGAAAAAAAGGTGGGCTAGGGTGGATGCCAAAACTTTAAAAGCTTTTTTCTCAAAACCATTTTTATGTCAAGACTATGAGACACTCAAGGTTCAAACTTGTTCAGTTTTCTCTAAGCAGGGCCAGTGCTTTTTGAAATTTAAAAAAATTATTAAGTAACCACTCTAAAACAGCACCACTTTCAATCAAGAAAATGCTATTTCAGAGTTTTTACTGTAAAATACAACAAAGTGGCCCTTCAAAGAATGCCACACAGTTTTGGGCTACAAATTCTGTCAAACATGCCAACATGAAAAAAAAAACATAATAATTGGTGCCATCAAAGTTTGTAGAGTCGACTGGTTAGGAAACTTGGTGACTTTCTTTGTTACTTGTTTTTGTTCTCTTTTTCCCCAGTATTGAAATATGGCATTGACCATGCACAAATAACAAAAGGCTTTGAGATGTAAATCAGTAAATAGCCAATAGACTAATGAAGCATCACATCTAAAACAGAAGATCTTAACCCTGACTGTCTGCACATGGAACATGCAATTTCAAACAATGAATTGGCAATTGCTAGGTTGCTAAGTTTCCTAACCAGTCCACTCTAACAACTTTGGTACCATCAAATCCAACACATTTTAATTGAAACTCCAGAAAGGGAACACAAAGGTTTGAAAACAAGGTGATCATTCTCTTTATTTTTCCTTTTGTAGCCCAATTTGTTTGGAACTTAATAAATTTCTCCAGTGTGAAGATATTTAAAAACCATAATACTGACATTTAAAGCTAAGATTGCCAAATTTTAACAGAAATTTATATTTATTAATAGCTATACTTAACATTGTAGCATTAAAAAAAATTGATATTGACTGAAAACCAGTATCCTCTGTCAAAACTGATAAGCATGCATGGTCACACTAATTCTAAAGCAAACTTTTCTTCAACCTTTCACAAACCTGAGCTCATTTTGGACAATTTCAGATTGTAGCCAAATATAAAGTCATTGTCTCCAGAGCAATTTAATACTTTTTATAATCTGAAACCCTAAATATTTATCATTTTATCATGCAACATGACTTTCACACAACCCTGGAAAACCAGTAAATTGACATGCCAAACAGCCAGGAATATCAAGACCACTTCTAACATGAAACCATTCATAGTAATTTAAAATTGCATTGCATTGCCTTTCTCTGCTACTGTCCTGGTAGTTGTTTTTTTCCTCAATTTCAAAAGTGGCAAGGTTTACATCTTCTTGGTGGTCTTAGTATATATAATTAGCCACTTCAGGGAGCAAATAGTCTTTTTCATTAAAATCTTTTTCATCGACTCCTTTGAAATCAGAACTATCAAATTTTAAGTCTAAATATGGAAGTATTTCTTCCACAGCATACCACCAAATAGCTCTTGTCACGAACATACTTCCTTTAATTTTTTCCCAGAAAAACTGCTGGTAGAAGAAAGACAAAAAAATGCACTAAAGCAAGCTAAAACCATCCAATACTGTAAAAAACAAAATATCCAAGACAGCAAATGAAAGCTTTAGTCTGGAGAAGTCTGGAAACTAAAAACTGAGTAATCTGTTGTTGACGTTGTTACTTATTATGGCCAACTAAAATATATATCAGTCATTTGGCTGCAAAGGATTATTTATACGAAATTACCAATTAAAAGTTAAACAGTGATTTAGAGAATTTAATAAGCTTTTCAGTGATATATAGGGTAATAGGGTTACATCATGAAATAACTGAGATGTGCACCATTAACTGAAAATAACGCTCAAACTGAACAGTAACCTTGAGTGCCTTTTTGGCAACTATACAATTTGTGATTTGATGGTCCTAACACTAGTGCACAAGGAGAAGCAAAAGTGGTGTAGATATGCGTTTTTGAAAAAGCATAAAAACTAGAACAGTAAAACTAAAAAAGTAAGTACATGGAAGCACGTGGTCAAATTTATTGTGTGACAATTTTTCACAAAAAGGCAGAACTTAAAATGCCTGAACTACTGAATCAGCTGGTCTTCAACTTGTTTAAGAATAAATCATAAAACACGTTGTTTGATCAATTCTAAAGGTAAAATGATAATGATCTCAGTAAGGAAAACAAGAAGCTGACTTTGGAACGTTAGCTTTTCGTCAACAGAGAGAGAGAGGAAATCGAATATGCACAGTAACAAATCAAGCAACGAGATTTTCAAAATCTAAAAACAAGGAAAACTATCGCCCTGCTAATCCCCGTTTCTGTTTACAATTATACTTACCTAAGAGGCATTAGCAAATTATGTGTACATTCATTCATTCGTACCGAATCTATGATCCAGCTACCACTTCTGCCACCATCTTTATGGCTTGTTAACATTTTATGGCAAAATTTAAGACTGGGTACCAACTCACCAACAAACGACCGCCATCTCAGCTGGCTCACTCGATACCCAGGGCCTAGAGAGTGGTAGCCTGCGAACAGGCTCTCCTGTAGTGAACGAGCGGCGAGGGGAATTGGGGAGAGGGAAGTTCTTTACTTAATGTGTATCACAGTCGAATAGTTTTCTACTATATTAGCATATAGGAAAATTTTTTCAGTTGACCTGATGATGTTGCCGGGATGGCAACGAAACGTTGTCTCCTACAGTTAAAGCCTTTATATTAAATTAAAGCATCAGTATGGTTTATTTCCTTAAAGGTTTTAGAGGTAACCTGCTGTGTAGGGGTGAAAACAAAACGACCAACTAGAAATCTTGTAAAGGTGTGCTGAGTTTGGCCACCCCAGAAAAAAAAATCCTAGGTACTTCCCCGAATTCATTTACTGCTATAGCGCACAGTTTCCTATAAACTTGGTTTGTAAGCATTCACCATCACTTGTTTTCAAGCTACGCTTCCTGCAAGCTTTAACATTAGAGTAACCATAACTGTATGCTAACTACCCTTAAAGCTACAATCCCCGACAAAAAGAGTGAAACACTTCTGCACCCCCTTCCCCCTTCCAATGCTGTTTGTCCGGCAAGCACGAAAATTGGCATGCTTTTGCACCCAATAACCAACTTTGTGTGGGGGGAGGGGGGTGTTTCACTTATTTTTCTCGGGGATTGTAGCCGGGCGATGAATAGTTGACCTTCTAATTACAGCGCGTCATTAGTTTCCATGGTATATCAGAAGACATAAAAATTAAATTCTATCGCCCAATGTGGGTTCGAACCCACGACCCTGAAATGCCTATCGCCCTGTTGATTTAAGAGTATCATGCTCTACCGACTGAGCCAGCCGGGCGATGAATAGCTGCACTACTAAATACAGAGCGTCATTAGTTTCCATGGTATATCAAAAGACATTAAAACAACGACCCTGAGACTCCATATCGCAATGTTGATATAAGAGTGTCATGCTCTACCAACTGAGCTAGCCCGGTGGGCGATGAACAGTTACCCCTCAAATTACAAAGCTTCATTAGTTTACATGGCATATCAAAAGATATGTTGATAGTTGCCTGCCATTGTCAATGGCATGCAACAAAAACTAAAACAAGTTAGCATAATTTGAAGTTTTGAGACATTTTGGTTTATCAAGAAAAAAAAAAGTTTAAGTTTCCTCGAGTACATTTCCAGATTCGGTTACTGATTCGAGTTCTTTACTTTCCCTGGGAAAAAATCCCGCTCCCATCACAGTAATTTATACTATAGCTACACATTTCTCTAATATTTTTCATGGATTTAATTTATAACTTGCAAGAACCGGCACGAGTAAGGCTACTCGGTAGCCTCTTGTTTTTAACTAACATGTTCCTCTGGAAAGAAAAAAATTAATTTCCTTTCTTTTGCTAACGGCAACCGTTGCGAAGCTTTCAACAACGACTTGCTGACGCAATAAATAGCTTTTTTCGAGAAAGATAAACATTCGAAACTTGTAAGTGTTATTTTCAAAGAGTTGTTAAAATAAAAATCGCCCATCCTTTCGGTGATAAGGAGACTTATATTTACACACTCACTTAAAAATCTATTTTTTAAAAGAAGTTAGAAAATCATAGATATGTGATTTACGCCATAAGTTTCAAATACATCACAAGTAAACTCTTATTTAGTCGGAATTGCCAGATCTGTTTTCTTGAGTGGGGCACAACTCACTGTTACGATAATCATACATGAAACAAATCAAAGACGGTCACCGCGTAGTTGTTTTTTGCGTTTATCTGTTTTTTGAAGATCAAAAAGCTTGATAACCAGAACAGGTGCTCATTTTAATGCTATGAATTAGCATTTTGTGAAAATTTGGTCAAGATTGTCTGATGGAGCAAAATTGCTTTGCCTTTATTATAATGGTCATTAATTGATTTCTCCGCGTAATATCTTTTTTTTGCGTGTTTTTTAGTCGCTGACGTCGGAAAATCATTTTGTAAACAGCGATTGATAAACATAACTTATTTGAGCAGAAAAATGTGATGGTATGAAACACAGATTTTTTGTTGTTTTTTTAAAAGAAAAGATAAGCTGTATCGTGTAAAGAAGGGAAAATATGATTGCAATCAGGAAGTTTTGCAGCCTAGCGTTTTGAGAGCATGGCTCTTTGGTTCAGCGGTTCTGCATAAAATGTCCAATCATTGCGGGAGCATTTTAGTTGTAGTAGCACATGGTTTTTATTTTTCCTAATAATTAATTTACTTGAGCTGTAAACAAGAAGTAGCTTCACCGGCAACGAAAAAACAAAATTTAAATGAAAAGTATAAAATGTTATAGCTGATAATTAAAATTTTAGGAAGAGGATATTCACCGACACAACATCAACGTCAAAACACAAGAAGTAAAAATGACCGGGCGGAAGAAACAAACTCGCGTTTGCTTCTCGACAAAATATTTGTTCTGCTTCATCTTATTTGTAAGTTATGCTTTGGCAAGTTTTCAAACGGTGGAAATATTTGAAGGAATGCCATCGGGAACTATTATCTTTCGACTTCCTAAGAAGTCTGGTGTGAAATATATACTGCATAAAGATTCATCAACTACAGATAACTTGTTCCGAGTTTCCACGGATGGAGCTCTAATCCTCGATGCTGCATTAGACTTTGAGGATCAGAGGGAAAACGACTTTGATATTGTAATTATCAGCAGGGAAATTGAAACAACGGAAGGCGGAGAGGCATTTGCAATTCATGTGAAAGTGTTGGATCGTAATGATAATTCACCAAGGTTTGCCAGCGATTTGTATACTGCTTATGTACTTGAAAATACGCAGATCGGAAGCTACTTAACAGGTTTAGAAAATGTTTTTGCCAAAGATTTAGATTCTGGAATTAATTCTTTGCAGTCCTATGGAATTGTCTCCGGAAATAAAGAAGGAAAATTTAAAATAGAGCTTAAAGAAATTGAAGGTGTGAAATTTCTGCGAATCAAAACAGCCGGCAAAATCGACCGCGAGAAAAAATCCATTTACGTGTTGAAAGTAAAAGCTATGGACGGTGGAACTCCTCCACTCTCAAGTAATGTTCAGATCAGAATAAATATACTTGATGAAAATGACTGTGTGCCAGACTTTGGCTCAGTTCTTTACTCAGTAAATATAAATGAAAATATTTCACCGGGAACATCAGTTTTGCAGATGAAAGCTGTTGACAACGATTGGGGGAGAAGCGGCGACATTTACTATCGTTTTGAACGCGACCATGATTTTTTCACCATTAACCCTCACACGGGAATCATCGAGGTTGCAAAATCGCTGACTTTCGAGCAAGGAAGTTCTCATGACCTCTCCGTATTAGCGTTTGATCGCGGGATTAACCCGCGCCAAACTTCCAAACATGTTCATATTCGAATTATTGATGTACAAGGCTATCCACCACCTGTCTTGCCTCAAACTCGTGTATGCGCCAGTCTAAAATTTGAAACTAATTTTTATTACATCAAGATAAGAGAAGATTTCCCACTTGGCGGTGAAATGATACGTGTTTGCGCAGTTTGCAATGACAAAAATCGGGGCGTATTTGATACCATAACACTGCAATATTCTCTTTTTTCTCCCCGAGATAAAACTCGTGTTTTTAAGATTAACCCCAAAAACGGTGTAATAGTTTTGGTAAAACGGCTTAATTACAATTTCAAAAACAACTATAAACTGCAAGTAAATGCGAGATATATTAATAAAATGGATAAAGAAATACCAGTCGCTACCACACAGGTGCTAATCGACGTTGAAAGTAGCGATGATAACTACTTCGACCCGGTTTTCAATATGTCAACTATGGTGGTCCGTGTTTCCGAGAACACTTTACCCGGAAAGACAGTCACTAGAGTTTCAGCTTTTGATAATGATATTGGACCCAACGGGCGTATTCAGTACTTTATTACCGGTGGAAGTGGGCAGGGAAAATTTAAAATCGGTAAGAACTCAGGTGTTGTTAAAATTCGTTCAAATCCTGCGCATTTTAAAGAAGACAGCTTCGACTTACACATTTCAGCAACCGATCGCGGGAAATTCCCGCGCCGTGCAGACATGTACTTAATTATTTTGATATCTGGAGAAAACGTAAAGAGACCATATTTTTTGTCAGTGACTCAAACCGTGCGTATATCTGAAAATTTACCAGGAAATTCATTTGTGGCTGTTGTGAAAGCTCTGAATAGAAATAGATTGAAGACGCCACTTGAATATCAAATCACAGCTGGGAATTCTGATGGAAGCTTCATTATGGACTCGTTAAGTGGTAAGTATTTTCCAAACAGCTTTGTCTTTCTTTTAATTATGTAAACAAAGTTGGGTTGACCATATTTATTATTGTGTAGAAAGTACTGCACTACTTTGCACTACATGTTTTTAATTTTTCTCTGCTGATTAGCAAATGCGGCGAGATAAAAAACAAATTTAACCACAAAGCATAAAATTGGCCCAGCTAGTCCATAAATCAGCGTCTTTCGAATTCGTTTCCAAACTCTTATTCAGTTATTGAATGGATTTATATTTTGGTTTACTTTCAGTTGTAAGCTAAAGAAAAAACTCGTATTGACCTCAATTTGTTAAAATCAGTACTTAATGATATAAATAGAAATTAAAGGTGATTAATTTTGTAGTTAGCAGAGTTAAACTCTTTTGCGCTCGTAAAAGTATACTGAATAAATAAAAAACAGGTTAAATGACTTGGACGAAGAAACAAAACTAAGAAACATTCTTTCACAGAATTTTGCCAAAGCAGAAGAAGTGATATTTTAGAACAGCAACATTTAATCTGGCTTCTGTTCTTAGATATTTGTTATCAGAGATTATATCGTTTCTCGTTTACGAAAAAGGTCATTTCTGGTTTATGAGTTTAAACTTTCAAGCATAATTAAATATTTGTTCGACGTTTTCTTTTTTCTCGTCTTGAATACAATTTTTTTATTAATTCTTGAAACTTGTATATTTTTTGAAATAAAGTTTTGCAAGGTTGACGTGCCGTGAAATTTATTTGGTCGATTCCTCCAACAGAGATATTAATTTGTGTTTCAAGACAACGGAACAAAGATAAAAATATTTTGCCAGACGTTTATGAGAAATTGCAGTTTCTTTCTTAAAAAATTGTTCGGTTAATCTCTGTCTAACTTTATATTATGGTTCTGTTTTTTTTTCTTGTGTACTGCATAAGTTGTTGATAAACTTCATGCACGTAATTATAAGTTAGCGGTCGAGGAAAGCAAGATATCTAAGTTTAAGGCTCATATTTTTGCAATCTTCTAGCCATGGTGAATGGTTATATTTTTTTTTTTTTTCTCTCTCAAGTAAATTAAAATCGTTTAATTAGGAATTTAGGTAACATAAATAGTTTGAATGAAAACAACAACATTTATTACATAATGCTTATTGTTATAATTGCTATGCCTCATCAGTGTATATTCACTAATTCAGACATGCATGTGTATTTGTCTGTAATCTAAACAAATATTTATCAACATTATAAATTGTTCAAAATTGAAATGGGGTAGCACAATACATCAGCTTTTGGCTTTGTAGAAAGAAACTATTTTCTGAAAGGAAAATAATTAAAGATTACTTAAAATGGAAGAGTTTTATAAATTATTAAAACTTTTTTATGAATTAAAAAAACTATCGAAAAGATATGACAATGTTTCATCGTCAACACAACATCTTCACCTGAAATTGTGTAACTGTCTGTTAAAGCTTGATGATGGTGCAAAACAATATAAAATTAACCATATCTTTTCTTGCTGGATTTTATATTTTAAAAAAGTTTATCCAAAATAACTTTGATATTTTTTTTTGAATAAGGGTAATTGTAAAAGCAATAAAATGAAATATTCTTTTAAGAATAAAACACTTTTAATGGATAAAGCTTATTGACTAGATAGTTTCATTTTGTTGTAATTCTTATTTAGATGATAAGAAAAAAGCTATGCTTGTTTTTGGCATTTTGAAATGATTGACATTCAATTTAATAAAAAATGTCAAGGTCAGAGCCAGTGAAGTGTTTGATTTAAGGCCTTCATTTTAGCATGCAGTCAGTATTGTTTGTCATTTAAACCAATGACAGATTTAGTTGAGGGGCTCAAAGGGCCTGGGCCCCCCCTTTTGGCAGCACTGATTTTTTCAACTTATTTCAATAAACTTAGGCCCTGTATATATGGAGCAGAGTTGTCCCGGGTAGAAGGGTTACCCTCGGAGAAGAGTCACCTTTACCGAGTGTTTACATGATAAAATGTTATCAGTTTTATAACCCGAGTACAATCGACGCCTCAAACAACCAAAACATTTTGGTTTAGATTTTTTGTTCATATTGTCTGTAACAGTTTGATTTCAAATTTTTAAAATTGTTCTTGCTGAAATAATTAATGTAAATACAATATTTAAATTTAACGCAACTTGTAAGTACAGTTTACTTGCTCGTAGAATTTAATTTTACCTGCATTGTAATTGATAGCATTTAACTCACGTATTATTGATTTATATTCTTTCAAACTGTGAATGATCACTTCCATCGTGTGAGGAGTCCAACACCATTTCATACTGGTATTAGCTTTCGATTTTCCCGCTATTTTTCAACAGAAACAACAAATCTTGCACGCTCTGTGTATTGAATTACTAACGGAGTTGACTCGGCACGGCGAGCCAAAGTGTTTACATGGCAAAAATTTGACCCGGCTAGAAGGGTAACCCTGTCTTCAAAACCGAGCCACTCGGTTAGACAGGTGACCCTTCTAGCCGAGTTGAGTTTGTTTTTCTCATGTAAACGGTTCTCGTCACGTTACAAAAAAATTTATGGAAAGTTAGCTCCGGCAGGGTAACTCAGTTAGGCGAGTGACCCATCTACCCGGGTCAACTCTAATGCTCCATATAAACAGGGCCTAACACACTTTTTATCTTAGCTCAGTTTAGACAGACATTGTATTTCGATCCCATAATGTGGATTAATTATTTTGTTGTAAATTTAAACAATATGTATTGTAACAGCCGTTGAAGGCATTCTTGGAACATTTCATTCTTGAGGGTGTCAAGAATTCAAAACTTGGGCCCTGTAAACCATGCTTTTATTTCTGTAATCATCACTACTACCATTTCAATTACCATCATTGTCATCATCATCCTATCATTGATCATCATCATCATTATCAATACTTTTTAGGTAATAATAACATAATGTTAATAATAATAATGTAGCTGCAGCAATACAAGAAAGCTGTGAATGGAAAGTATTGTACAATAATTAGGTGTTCCAATTATTAAATAAAATTATTTGAACAAATACTGGAGAAACGTTTGCAGAGCCAAATTGAACAGATCTTCAGGCCATATGGCAAAGGTTAAGTTGGAGCGAAAATTCAGCCCATATGTATTCTGCTCTAACCTGATCTAAGATACGTTATAAAACTTGGCTACTGTATAGCATACATTTGTGTTGTTATTATTATTATTATAATTATTATTATATTATTGTTATTACTTGTATGCCAAATATATTGCCATATATAATTTTGATTATACTGCAGCAACAAAGGAAAATTCCTCTCAAGGAACGTAACCCATGACAAAGAATCTTATGCTGTATAGCTTAAATGCTAATTTATTTGGGACATTTAAAAGAACACATAAAATAATGAAAAACAATGAGATTTCAAATTGCTGAAAAACTTTCAGGCGCGTACGTAGGGGGGTGCATCGGGTGCACGTGCACCCTCCCACCTGATAAAAAGGTCCGCTCAGTCAGATCAGATAAGGCAGGATAAAAACAATCAAAAAGGGATGAAATAAAAGAAATAAAGTGGAGGACATTCGTTCAGGTCGTGACTACAAATTACATAATAGATATTTTTTGACTTTTTCATGTTTTCTTATCGATATTGTTATTTTTAAAAAATAACTAAATCAATCAGCGGAATCAAATCAAGTGTTTCGAAACAATTTTGAAGTCATCACATGCATTAAAAAAGCAATAGGACTGTAGTATATTCACAAGGAAATTCAACCGCCAAAACAAGCTAGTCACAAAGGCGAGGCCAGCTGGTTACTAAAACTATATGCAAGTACACAGGAATCCCATACATTACATCTTGCCCCCTCTTAATCTTAAGTTACAATTATTAAATGCAAACTAAACTAACAAAACTTCTTAGGCAACGTGTAAAATGCCTCAAAATAGTTCAAG
>JANCMA020317555.1:0-11916 GCA_024336925.2 Zoanthus solanderi | reverse complement strand
ACAAGGTAAACCGCCGTTCATGTATAAACAAGCAAGTTTTAGTAGCGTATCACTTCCTCACCAAAGTTGGAATAGACTAATTGATGTTCATGCTGCTTTGGTTTCAATTCGGAAAATTACCGCGAGCTCGTTAAAACCGTCCATGAAAACAAGCAACTCTAAACAAAGGTAAAGGAGAAAAAGTTTAAAATAAATACTATTAAGTCTGACACATGTACAAATGATAATCTTAGGGAAACCGTCCACATAAACTGGCAATTTTTAAAACAATCTGTATTGGTTCTAGGATTGTAAAGAAAGCAAGAATAATCTTAGTTTTGTAAGATTTAGTTATTGCGTGATTTAAGAGAAATTTGACACGTACCGCTAATTTAGTCTATTGAAGAACTTTGAGCGGCTACCGCTCATATAGCCACTTCGCAAAGTTAATACAGAAATCCGCCAAGATTTTCGTAGCTTGACCGCGCGGATTTAGGGAGACTGGTGCTGCGCATAAAAGAAAGGACTTTTTGAACGTTAGTGCATTGACTGCTCATAGATAAGATTCGTTTCCTATGACTACCGTAATTGTTCCAATTTAAGCACCAGAAAAAAAAATTTTAGATTTTACTGGCTCTTAAATTAGGGTACAAAAAATATTACTTGTTCTTCCCGGCGCTTAAATTAGAGGGGCGCTTAATAATTAGAGGAAAAATTAAAACGTTTCCACGCACTTTTTATACTCAAAAGATAAAATTACGCTATACAAAGAGAAAGGCTTTGCGCGACTAAATTGACTTTTTTATTTCACAACTTCTCCCCGATTAGCAAATACTTCAACACTAAATTTCGTGGGACGCTCATGGTCTGCAGCAAGCTAAATCAGATTGAATGCAGTGCCAGAAGTCGTACGTCACTAATTATATAAATTCAAAAAAGTGTTTCCATGATCCTGAGAGATAAGATTTCCTCACTTAAAATACAGAAGTTTCAAATATATATTTTAGCTCCTTTGTTTTCCTGCGGGTCCCTTGTGGCATTTTTTAGTATATTTATATTTTTAACATTTTTTTATTCACTCTACCTGATGAAGACCGCAGAGCTGGTCGAAAATTTGTAACAATTTTTTATACAGATCAGATTTCTAAAGTTTTAAACATAAAAGAAGAACATTCAGTGTAGGGACAACATGTAGATCCTCGTCGTTTCTTAAGATTCGACTCACGGCAAATGATGAAATTAGCGTTCCTTTGAAATTGACAACTTACTGTGGAATTGTTCCACATGAGGAATTTTATTGCATACCTGTCGCATCAAAAAGACGCTGCGGTTTTCACGTGGTGTCTATACTAGCATAGCTGTAAATTTGGAATTTCTTAACATGAATCTGGAAGATTTCCTCAGATATTACGGCATAATTCGATTAAAATTATCAGTTGAAAAACTATTTTAAAAACTTTCCTCTAAAAACTAAGCGCCAGAAAAAACTAATTATTTTTTTGCATGGCGCTAAAAATGGGTGGAAAGGCAAAATTATTCTGTTGTTTGGCGCTTAAATTGGAGGGACGCTTAATTGGAATAATTACGGTGTGTTTTACAACTTCGTTCCCAGGGTCCTTTCTCTTCTCTCGAAGAAAGGACCCTGCAACGAGGCCGTTCTTTTTCTTCACTCACTGCCCCGATACGACGTTAGTCGAGCGTGTTTTTGGACACCTGTGTGAAAAAAGTGAGGTTTATTGTCGGTTTTTACGAATCTTTCTGCTGTGAAATAGAAATACATATCCCTTGGTTAACAGCTGAAATGGTAAGCTTAGTTTATTCGTTTTAATTTATTTCAAACAGAGCAACTTTTTGTCAGCATCTTGAGAAACCTGCTTCGGGCTGCATTTAATTTTAAAAGGGACAGTGAACTAGCTTAAAATGGAAAGTCTTATGTTTGACCGAGGTTGAATTAGAATATTTATTGATAGTCGTTATTTTCATGATGCAAACATTGCAGCTCTTATGACACAAGGATAATATGTAGGCCGATACCGACGAATCCAATTCGCTTCGGTTTTTGGTGCGCAACAAAACGCCAAAAGCACGTGCGTAAGAGGAGGGCAATATTAGGGCGTAACATCGTGTCAAATCTGCTTCCTGTTGCAAGACAGCATTTAAAAAGGAAACTGAACTGGCTTAAAATTGATGGTCTTTTGTTCGACCAAGGTTAAGCTAATATATTTATTATAGCGGCCGGGTATTGAATTCTGAAGTTGCTGCAGCATTGTTTCACCGCGGGCTTTCACCGCCCATTAATATTTTACTTATTAATAATATAGAGGTAAGCAGTAGTATACGTCAAAACGGAAATTTTACAGTATTTCTTTCCATATGCAAGTGTTGTTTTTTTCCCCACAAGGATACCGACGAATTCAATTCACATTAGGGACCTTAAGCAATGAGGACTTCGACGCCTACGACGACGGCAAAGAACAATAGTAAATACAATAACTGCACATTGGAATGCACTGAGTTGAGCACCTGCACGGAGTTGTCGCTAAAATTACAACGTGAAAAGACTTTTTTTAAAGTTGTTGAGAGCACGAGGACGTAACAGCAAAAACTTTCTCAGTATTTGTTTACCTTCATGGAGAAACATTCCATCGTTTTTCTATTCACAAAATTTATAGCAAAGAAACAAAACCCTAGTGACCTTCACAAAGAAGTAGAGAGCAAACCAGAAAGGTGATTTTTCTGAGCCATTTTCGTTCGTGTTCCTGTCCTCGTTGCTTAAGGTCCCTATTTATTGAACTCTGCAGACTGTACTGTTTGTAATGCATGATGCCAGTATAGACTGAATTAAAACATATCTCTAGACGGTATTTTGGATCACAAGTTTTACTCATGGTGTTAAATTTATATTTCAGGACAAGCTTCAAAAGCAGGAACAACTTCGCATTGAGAAGGAAATGAGAGCACAGCAGATAATAGAAGTTAGTTCATATGCTTTGTCTTTATGATTATCAATCTGAGAAAAGCAAACATTGTGATCTTAGCTTAATACAAGTTTTGGATCAAAAAGTGAGTCTGATTTCAACAATATGTTAACTTTTTTAAAGTCATATTCATGTCTTAAATCATAATTCTGATTAAGGCTGCTTTTGGTAAACAATTTAATATAAAAACCAACAATAAAAAATTACTACTACGTTTTGTCATCATCGCGACAACATCATCAGGCAAACAGGCAGAAAAAAATGTAACTAGGATATAAACATATGCAAATATGCAACTATGCAAGCTAAATACAATAGAGTAATGAACTGTAAAAATATAATAGCTAAGACAAAAAACGCACTATTGTATTGATAGGGCCGTATAAAATTAAGTAATAATGCTGAGATACAAAAAAAAAACGTTAAATAAATACTTTAGCTTTTACAGAGTCAGATTGTTTGTTGAGAGAGGGCTTAAGCTGTTTAATGTATAACATCTCATGGATAAGACAGTCCAGTTTTCCATAGTATTTTTTAAGAATGGAAAAGTTCCTTTGAATTTCTTTGCTGTTAGTGTTGTGAGTAGACTGAAGATGTCTGCTAATAGCTGAGTTTGGTAGTTGATGTTCGTCAGTGTGCTGGAACATAATTATGACTTAAATAAAATCAAAATATTGTTGAAATCATACTCACTTTTTGATCCAAAACTTGGATTAAGCAAAGATCACAATGTTTGCTTTTCTTGGTTTGATAATCACTGATAATCAATGATGTATTTAAAACTATCAGTTTGATATGCTTTGTCTTTGACTGTCTTTTTTAAAATTTCTCAAAAAAAAGTTATGAGTTGTTGTGGTGGGGTAGAGTCTCTTCAACTTTAGTTTCTGCAGGTTGAAAAAAATATCAGTTGCAAAATGATAAATATTTTGTTGTGTAATTTTGAGTATCATCATCATCATCATCATCATCATCATCATCATCATCATCATCATCATCATCATCATCATCATCGATCATTTCATCATTTTCGTTTAACGTCTGCATTTTTCCATCTAGGATGGGGTTGGATGGGTGATAACTGCTCTCCACATCTGTTGATCCTGCGCCACATGTTCCTCCACTCCCAACAAGTTCATATCCTCCATTACACAATCACTCCACTTTTTTCTAGGCCTTCCCACCGGCTGTCACTCCATAACTCTCACCTCCCCTACCTCATCCAACACACCCCCCCCCCCTCTGCCCTTTTCACATGTCCAAACCATCTCAGTCTGCCTCAACTTAACAGAAAGGTCTTCAATAAAATTAATATTTATAAGATTCAAAAAATCTCTTTAAGAATATGAATAGGTCAATAAAAAATTGTTGAATCAAATTTGTTGTTAACTTAATAAAAGAAACCATTCCATCACTGGTAACATGACTTATGAATCAATTAATGTTGGTGCAGTAGATATGGATAATACACACAGTCAAGTAGCAATATCCTTTTTTTCCACAGTCAAGACGTCGAAAAAAAGAAGATTTAGCTAATGCAAAATATGAAGAAGCTATGAAGAAAGCAAAGGTAATTATTTAATAACTGTTGTCAGACTGTGTTTATTGTGGCTGGTACCTGATAAGAGGACTAGCTGCTGTGCTATGGTGTTAAGTTTTGTATTTTCAAATGATCCAACGCTACAGTCGGTTTATTTTGAAAACATTTTGAAATTTGCCTGAGCTACCCCCTCTTCAAATATTCTTGACTATGTACCTGAACTTTCCATGATGATTTATACTAAAAGAATGTTCATACATATGGGATCCAATGTCAAAATAAGAATTCCATCGTTTTATGTTTTTGTTAAATACCGTTATGTGGATGGATTGCTTTTAAACACATCTTTGTTGATAAAGCTACCTTAAAAGTGCATGTGAAATTTTTTCTCTATACTATGAATTTTTTTTTATTAAATTTTTTCAATGTCATCCATGCCCCTATTTACATATACACAGTAGGTATTGTATTTTGATATGCACTAAAAATAAGTAGAGGTGCATTAAGGCCAGACCAACATAATTTTTTGAAGCACATTTTTTTTTTAAATTTTAACGTTAATTAATATTGGCTGGAAAAAATGCAAATAAAAAGTACTATGAATACACCATAAAAGCATAACAGCTTAAATTTTAATTAGTAATTCTTTTGATTAGCAATTTTTGACCAGTAATCATTCTAAAAGTAACATTTCTTTTGCAGTGAACTTGACTGCTTTTAACTTGGTTTCAAGCTATTATTTTACAAACTGTTTCTACTTTCAAAAAATATATTCATTTGTGTGTGGAAACAACAAAATCAAGTAAATTACAGCTCCTCTTGTCAGCATAACACATTTTGAGACATCTTTCTTTTTGCATTGCTACACGTTATTTCTCACTACTGCTATATTTCAGAATTTCTGCTAAATACATACTGGAGAGATCTAGAGTGTAGCAGTCCAAGAATGTGTATTGTTTTTTCTGTGTGGACTGTATGTAGCCACCTGCAATCTTAGACCAGCGTTTTCAGAATGATTGAGAGTAGCCGGAGTCTCCAGAAGAGTAGGAGGATGTCCATTTACCCTATTTATCATTTCCTCTATCATTCGCATCTCGTTCTTCATCTAGCTTCCTCTTTTTACCAGAATTAAATTAATCTAGAATTAAGTCGTGCCTCGCTTTGCTCCATTGCCATCGGTCGCCATGACTTTCTCTTACATGAACTTTTGTGATGATGTTTTTCACAAGTATACCAATAATTATTGCAGTAATCTCAATCATGACACCTTGAATTTCATCCATTTTAAACTTATATATTTATTACTTTATTTTCGTGTCAATTAAACTCTACAGTTTTAATTCCCTCAGTCTCATGCTTTCTTGCTGTAAATTGAGCTCCAAGCATTTAGAGTAGTTGGTGCATTTTTCTGAGTAGCTGATGGATGCGGCATTTTGCTTGCTTATTTTGACAGCCCTGTTAGACTGCTTATTTTTCTACAATTTTCACTGTTTTGATTAATAGATTTAATTGATAGATTATAACTAGTACTGAATGGACATAATTGTCTAGTTTTAAGTTGAATTAATCTCTGTGTTGCTAAAATATAAACATTTTTCTCATCTATTAAGGAACGTGAACTGAAGAGACAACAGTCAATATTGCTAAAGCAGCAGGTATGTGAGACGCAAGTCAGTAAGCAAACTTGAATTTTAATTATAGTTATACAATAAGTCCACAGTGTAATTTAACCAGACAAGTAACTGTTGAAAAGTTTGACCATCTCTGTAAGTTCTGTGTTAGTCTTAGTATACGCTTTAGGGTCAGAAAACATGAAAAAGAAATTGATGGGGGAAGGAAGCCATGGTAGATAGCTCAGCAGCTCTGTCACTGTCTTGCAGATTAGATATGTTCTTTGACAGTGAACTATAAACTACAAACTTATAAAAGTATTGTTGTTTCATGTCGACAGGAAAAGGACAAGAAAAAACAAACTCAGCAGATGATTCGTGCAATCGAGTCTCAAAGAAAAGCAGAGGCAAGTTGTGACATATTACTGGAATTGCAACACTTACTAGGTTTACTTTACTATCAAGAAATTTAATGTCATTAAAAGATTTTATATTTGTGTCATATAATAAAAAGATGTGACACTATGTATGGTAACTCGTTGTTATTAATGTAGGTTTATATCTCATTGCAAAGCCATAGCAAAGCCCTAAAAAGGTTGTCTTTAAAATGATGTTTGTTCTGAGTCACTTAATAAAATTGAGGTTCATTCAAGAGTCATTATCGGTGATAATAAAACAAGTTTTGGTCAACAATTACTAGAGTACTTTTAGTGTAGCTGTTAGAGCTAACAATAAGTTGTAAATTACCTTAGCTTAAGAATCATAGTTCTATGTATAGTTAATTATTATATAGAAAGCGATCCTATTTGTGCTACTAGCTATTTCATTAATATCTTTTTTCTTACTAAATAAATTGAGTTAAACCAGTGGAAGTGATGACTGCATTAATTTTTGCCATCAACAAAATTGTTAATTGAAGTGTTAGAAATCATGTTACTATGTATAAAGAAATGTTCCTCTTTGTCAGGAGCGTGAACGCCAGAAAGAAGAAAAGAAATTGGAAAAGAGACGTGCTAAGGAGAGGAAGATGGTACTGTACATAGTAATATGACAATGATGATTACAATATCGGTGAAAATGTCTCTCTTCAGGACAGGGACAGTTTGTAAATGTTTATAATAAAAACATTTTGTTTTAATTGAATGAAAAATGGATATTACATGTACATGGTCATCATCATAATCATCATCATCATCATCATCATCATCATCATCATCATCATCAACATCATATATCATCCCTAGTTTCCGACTCCTGGGGTTGAGCGTTAAATGAGCTGCCTCATCTGTTGTCTATCCTCTGCCATATCTTCCATGGTGTTTAACTTTCTTATGTCTTCTTCCACTATCTTACTCGAGGTCTTCTTTGGCCTACCTACTGGCCTTCTACCTTTCACATCCAGCTCTATCGCTCTCCTAATAATGCTATTCTCATTCCTACGTTTTTCATGACCAAACCATCTCAATCTCGTTTTCCTTAACCTATGATCAAGGCCCTCCACCCCACATCATTTTCTGACCTCTTCGTTAGTAATCCTTCTTCTTCGGACCTTTTCATTAGTAATCCTTGTCTGTATACGTAATAGAAGTATCACAGTTTATTTTCAATAATCTTCATAGTCCAAAATGCATTCGGAGGGGAACTTAAAAAGTGGTGAGGTTAGACAGACAGTAAATCGTGTTAGCAGGGTAGTTGCAAAAAGATGAATGTAATTGTGGCAGATTTCTTGATTTTGACAGTCTTTGTAACAAAGAAGAAAATCGACTTTAATATGTATTTAATGCCTTGATAAAAGATCAGAGGATCAGGGTAATTGACATCTTTTTTTCCAAACTTTTTTTTTGGGATCCATATAATAAGGCAGGGGTGTCAAAAATAAATAGCAGTGGATGCTTTTTATTTGTGGCCCAAGAGTATTCGTTCTTAAGGAAAACGATGGCATTTATCAGTGGCTGAAACTGCCTCCTTTATTTTAAAAGAGAAAACACCAGATCTTTGATGGACAATCAAATTAAAAAATCCAGTCACCTGTTGAAAATTCTGATCATCGCTAGTGATTGAATGGTAGTTACTTTTGGACCCTAATGAATATCGTGATAATTCAGGCTGCACCACCATAAAAATAATAATTAGTGACAATTTCCACTACAAATCATATTGTATTAATGGCATTGGCCTTTGAAATCAGTTTTAGTACAATTCATCAGATATTAGAAAATAGAAATTGATAAGGAAGTAATGTAACTCTCGATATTCTGCAGGAACAAAAAAGAAGAGAGTTGATCTTAGCTCGAGAACTTAAGAAACCAGTTGAGGATATGGTCCTATGTGATACGAAGGTATGATTCTATGTTAAAGAAGTGATCATTCAGTTAGTTCGGGTGTTTGATGTTTTTCTGCTAGGTTATACATTAACAATGCACGTTGACAACGCGACGAAAATCAATGTTTTACTAAATTAAAGCGAAGTTTTCAAAGGTTAGGTTTACATTCATTAAATTAACGCGAATTTTTACGATAAGCATCTTACGTATTTACTTTGATTTCTGTAAACTCGCTATTTACATTTCTGCACTTACAAATCTCAACATACATATGATGTCCCATGGAGAGAAAGAAGCGTTTACAGGTGTTAGGATTGCTCAAATAGATCGAGTGAGGAAACTTTCCCTTGTATTCTGGATTGTTTGATCAATGAACGGAAAAAGTGAACTACCTACTTAAAGAGACAGAGGAATATCAAGACCAGTCAAAAGACATTTTGAACTTGATTTTACCCAGCGAAGATATCTTGTCCGATAGTGACTCTGAGGAGCCTGTGGAGGAGTCGTGAGATTTTGATTTTTGTAATGAAATAAAGGTGTCGTAAATTAAGAATGTTGTTAAATACTTGCATAAAATTTACATCAATATTTATCAAGATACATTTAATATACTCGACGAATTTTCCAAAATCGCGTTAATAAAGTGCATTGTGCAAAATAAAAATAGTTCCTTTACTTAATGACTATAGGTAATTAGTTTCACCCAACTAGTGGATTTGAACATTAGTACAAATAGACTATGGGCAATTAGTGTCACCCAATTAGTAGATTTAGACTATTAAGACAATCAGATTGTAGGTGTTATAAGTGTATTTATCCCATGCCTTAAAAAATACAGGCAATCAGAGGCCTGAAAAGCTGTTGCATATTCTATGGTATCCAACGGGTAGTATTGTATCTGGCTTTCCCGCCATTACTTGTGAGCGACTATCGAAATGGCACCAAAACTGTGTGCGTATTCAGTGCTTGCCAGGGCTTAAAATGTCAGTGCAAACTGCAGTTTTAGTTCTTCGTTCTTCATGCAGGAGACAAATTAGTTAGTTGTATTTTTTAAGACATGGGATTAATTAGTTGTGCAATACTTTCTCATGGGATACCGTGGAAATTCTACTTGTCACTTGTGTTTTCTCCATATACACGCTCGCCTAAAGGCTCATGTGTGACGCGTGGCATATTCCACGGCATCCCACTCAAAACCATTGCATAACTATTATGTACACCAGTGGCTACATAATCACTAATCAAGAAATAATAAATCTGATCTATATCCATTGGTTTACAGCCACTTCCTGAGCTTCCAAGAGTAAAGAAACTAAGAATTCCAGGGTGTGCCTTTTCAGATCTTCTAATGGTACAAGAGTTTGTGTACAACTTTGGTGATGCTCTGGGAATTGGTAAGAGCTCCATTTTAGCCCAGTGGTGGAGGGTATGAAAAAGAATTAATGCTTTTCATTCTGCGAGGAAATGCAGCTCGTTTGTTTATGTTGCTTCTGCTGTTACTTTGAACAGACCCGTCCAGTGAAATGCCATCAATCAAAGACATGCAGGCATCCCTTATGAATGAGAGCAGTGAAAATGTTCTTGTTCCTTTGTGTCAACGCCTGCTTGAAGCTGCTTTACAGGACCCTGGAGTCGATAGTCCTGTGGTGAGTAGAAATATTTGATGCTTGTCATATTAATTTTGTTGCTGTAGATAATGCCATGGTACCTAGAGAGATAATTGATATTATTGGCTTGGTTGAAACAACTGAATGCTACTGTAGATTACAAAAAAAACACTTATTTTGCGTTAATTACTGCTGAAAACTACAACTGTAAAATGACCACTCATCTCAGCACATCACACTACTACTATTACTACTACTACTACTACTACTACCACTACTACTACTACTACTACTACTACTACTACTACTACTACTACTACTACCGTATTATTACTACTATTACCACCACAACCACTAATGCTGCTGCTTCTCCTAGTTCTACTAACTGTAAATCCAACTTCCTTCTCCTCAGCAGTCTTATGTTACTCTTACTCCCTAGAAAAGCATTCTGTAGCTGTTAATAATATTAGGAATAGATGAATAGTACGTGCATATTAGCGCACTAACTTATAGAAAGTATATGAACTGTTAAGAAATCGATGTATATGTAGCGAATCGTTTTGATTTAGTCGCACATTTTGTAGAGAAAATTAAGATTAGAACAAGGAACACATTGAGTCGAATCGAACTGAATTGAAATCGTCAGTAAACCGAAGTAAAAACAAAAAATTTTGGTGAAACATTAAAAAAGTGGCTTTCTCGGAAGTCACAGAGGAATTATCCTGACTTCTAATGCATCAACTCGATCGCTGACACTAAATCGAATCGTGCAGCACATTGATCCCCCTCTCCGAAGATATCAGAATGATTTTGAGGAAAAGAGAACCACACTACCACAATATTTTTCTCTGGCACGGAGCTATAACACTAAAAAATACTGTGGCGTAATGACAAACTACTTCTTTATCCATGCACTCTTGATTTGCAGATGTCCTTGCACTCAGTACACTATGTATAGCTTGGCAATGATTCTTTGCCCTTCATTATTCCTTTCTGGCCTTGGTTTGATAACAAGCAATGGATTCTGGAGAACCATGCTGAAGTTGAACAAGATGCAAAAGCCAGCCGTTAGGTGCAACCACTGTATGAAGAGTTTGTCCATGATATTTAAACCTTTCCTCCCCATGATCTCTTTCCTTGTGGTAGCTCTTATGAAGGGTGATTATTACATCTGTGCTCAAGTTGGGCCGAGTGGCTGCAAGCCAGGTGGGGTCACCGGCAGCAACCTGCAGGTAGATATGTTTTACTAGAAAAAATTATTATAGCAGTTGCGATGGAAACCAGTAGACCTTCTCCCCGTTTTTTTCACTGCCACTAAATCTTGCTCAAAACTGCCACACGCTATCATACCTTCTGAGGGTCCTCTAAGTTGGATCAAAGAATTGAACACAAAATTCATCTTAAAATCATTTGAACGAATAACAAAATCTAAAAATTATTAAAATCTAATTGTTTTAAAACCATTAAACTTTAAATCAAGACCGCGTCATTTCAAAGTCAAACGTATCAAGAACATTTTACTAGTGTATGCTATAGTTTTGTTTTGCCTTGTAAATAAAAAGCTGGATATCAGGCCTCTTCCCAGATATAAATAATGACAGCTTCCTAACGCATATTAATACTAACGTTATTTCAATTATTTGCGGGCTCAAGATTGATGTTTGGGCGATTTTCGTACGGCTGGCTTGTTTCCCTAAAATGTATTAACTTTACAATTATGAAACTACGTGCGTTTTGATTGGTTTACAAGTGTGTTTTCATAGAGCAATGAAGGACGAAAATTGGGTAAGCAATATTTGTTAGCTGTCTCCAACTTGTGAGAATTTACAGCTTCATAAAAAAAAAAAAAAAAAGAAAAGAAATAATTTTATAAAAGAAATA